>SJYT01039592.1:374547-407662 GCA_006410635.1 Cephalophus harveyi
TGTTCAAGCTGGCTTTAGAAAAGGCAGAAGATGTGTATAAGAGACAGGCACTGGCGTGTGGGCGTGTGTGCGTGTGGGCGTGTGTGCGTGTGGGCGTGTGTGCGCGCCCGTGTCACATGGCAGCGGAAAGCCGCTGTAGCCCAGGGAGCGCAGCCTGGTGCTCCGCGATGACCCAGAGCAGGGGGCTGGGGGGAGGGAAGGGGGCTCGCGAGGGAGGGGACACACATACCTATGTCTGACTCACACTGCTCGCGGCAGAAACCGACACAACGCTACAAAGCACTTAGCCTGCAGCAGGCCACGGAAGCAACCTGGAAGTCCATAGGCAGACGAATGGATGAGGACCTGTGGTACATATACACGATGGAATACTCAGTTCAATTCAGTTCAGTTCAGTCGCTCAGTCGTGTCCGACTGTTTGTGACCCCATGAATCGCAGCACGCCAGGCTTCCCTGTCCATCACCAACTCCCGGAGTTCACTCAGACTCATGTCCATCGAGTTGGTGATGCCATCCAGCCATCTCATCCTCGGTCGTCCCCTTCTCCTCCTGCCCCCAATCCCTCCCAGCATCAGGGTCTTTTCCAGTGAGTCAACTCTTTGCATGAGGTGGCCAAAGTACTGGAGTTTCAGCTTTAGCATCATTCCCTCCAAAGAACACCCAGGACCGATCTCCTTTAGGATGGACTGGTTCAATCTCCTTGCAGTCCAAGGGACTCTCGAGAGTCTTCTCCAACACCACAGTTCAAAAACATCAATTCTTCAGTGCTCAGCTTTCTTCACAGTCCAACTCTCACATCCATACATGACCACAGGAAAAACCATAGCCTTGACTAGATGGACCTTAGTCGGCAAAGTAATGTCTCTGCTTTTGAATATGCTATCTAGGTTGGTCATAACTTTCAAGGTGTAAGCATCTTTTAATTTCATGGCTGCAGTCACCATCTACAGTGATTTTGGAGCTGCCCAAAATAAAGTCTGACACTGTTTCCACTGTTTCCCCATCTATTTCCCATGAAGCGATGGGGCCAGATGCCATGATTTTAGTTTTCTGAATGTTGAGCGTTAAGCCAACTTTTTCACTCTCCTCTTTCACTTTCATCAAGAGCCTTTTCAGTTCCTCTTCACTTTCTGCCATAAGGGTGGTGTCACCTGCATATCTGAGGTTATCGATATTTCTCCTGGCAATCTTCATTCCAGCTTGTGCTTCCTCCAGCCCAGCGTTTCTCATGATGTACTTGCATAGAAGTTAAATAAGCAGGGTGACAATATACAGCCTTGACGGACTCCTTTTCCTATTTGGACCAGTCTGTTGTTCCATGTCCAGTTCTAACTGTTGCTTCCTGATCTGCATATAGGTTTCTCAAGAGGCAGGTCAGGTGGTCTGGTGTTCCCATCTCTGTCAGAATTTTCCACAGTTTATTGTNACAACATACAGCCTTGACGGACTCCTTTTCCTATTTGGACCAGTCTGTTGTTCCATGTCCAGTTCTAACTGTTGCTTCCTGATCTGCATATAGGTTTCTCAAGAGGCAGGTCAGGTGGTCTGGTGTTCCCATCTCTGTCAGAATTTTCCACAGTTTATTGTTACTCAGCTATTAAAAATGCATTTGAATCAGTTCTAATGAGGTGGATGAAACTGGAGCCTGTTATACAGAGTGAAGTAAGTCAGAAAGAAAAACACCAATACAGTATGTTAACGCATATATATGGAATTTAGAAAGATGGTTACGATGACCCTATATGTGAGACAGCAAAAGAGACACAGATGTAAAGAACAGTCTTTTGGACTCTGTGGGAGAGGGAGAGGGTGGGGTGATGAGAGAATAGCACTGAAACATGTATATTACCCTATGTGAAACAGATCGCCAGGCCAGGTTCGATGCATGAGACAGGGTGCTCAGGGCCGGTGCACTGGGATGACCCTGAGGGATGGATGGGGAGGGAGGTGGGAGGGGGGTTCAGGATGGGGAACACAGGTACACCCATGGCTGATTCATGTCAATGTATGGCAAAAACCACCACAATATTGTAAAGTAATTAGCCTCCAATTAAAATAAATACATTAATTTTAAAAAATAGATGGGGGCTCACGGGGAAGGTCAGGCTAGGGCGTCTGGTCTACAGGAAGACGCGCACCACCGCTGCCTTCACACACGTCAGCTCGGAACACAAGGTGCTCTGGCTGAGTGGGTGGAAGCCGTCAGGATCCATTACAGCGACAGATATGAGGAGATCTGCACCCCTGGGGAGGCCGTGTCCTGGGTCCAAAATCAGTGGCTCCTATGCAAGCTGGAAAAGGCGAGGGTCAAAGAACAGGCCACCAAACTGGGCTGAACATACACTATTGACTTTTCCATACATGGGAGTGATAAATACGTCTTTTGCTGCCCCCCTCCCCCCCTCCCCGGGCCGCCCAACCAAGCAACTGTGTTTTGGCTGCGTGACGTATGGAATCTTAGTTCTCCAACCGGGGATGGAAATTGGGCCTCCTGCACTGGAAGCACAGAGTCCTAACACTGGACTGCCAGGGAAGTCCCTCAGGACTTTGTAAATAGAGTCAGAGGCACACTCGACCTGGGGTCCAGTGGTGTTGCTGATTATTGTGGAGACATGAAAATGCACTGCGTGTTATGCGGCAGCCTGAGGGAGAATGGACGCATGGAACAGTCATGACTGAGCCCCTTTGCTGTCCACCTGAAACGCACAGCATTGTTAACTGGCTGTACTTCAATACGAAATAAAAAGTTTAATAGAACATCTGAAACAAACAAACGAAAAAATGAAGGATGTGGGCTTTCTTTTCACATTGACGAAAATTTCCTAAAACTGAGTGCAGTAGAGACCACAACGGGCCTCCCTAGTGACTCAACGGTTAAGATTCCGGCCGCAGTGCAGGAGATGCGGGTTCCATCCCTGGGTTGGGAAGAATCCCTGGAGGAGGCAATGGCAACCCAGTCCAGTATTCTCGCCTGGGAAATCCCGTGGACAGAGGAGCCTGGTGGGTCACAAAGAGTCGAACATGCCTTAGCCACTGAACAGCTGCAAGAGAGACCACAACTCTGAATAAACTAAGATCACTGAGTGGCATACTTTAAATGGATAAGGTATATGGTGTGTGAATTAAATCTCAAAGAACGGTTGCCAAAATAAAATTTATTAAAACCTGACAAGAAGCAAATATATATAGTTTTCAGGAAACCAATTCCAAGTTTAGCTTAAAAAAGTTATTGATGCACCTTAAAGTTTCCCTATAATACCCAGTGACAACTTTGATTCTGAATTCCCTTTTCCCACAAGGAATACAGTAAAGTTTTCTGCCAGCTAGTTGGCTGCCCATCCGGGTCTTTTCACTGATTGCCAAAAGCTGTCCCTAATCACCCAAAGAGGAAGATGATGATTTACACTGGAGATAAATTTGCTCCTCACTGGAAACGCCCCAGACTCCCCATGAGGTCAGTGTCACCCGCACAGCAGGTGATGTGATAATGGAATCTCTGTGGAGAGACCAAGGCTAGAAACACCGTCCCTATAACCATGACCTCAGGCGCTTGGCGCTCATCCTGAGTGACACGTCCCTGCACAGAGCTCTGAAGCAAAGACCAGCCAGGTGAGTGCTTCCTTCTGTTCAATCTCAGGGCAAAGACTGGCAGAGACGTTGCCTCCAGCAGGAGAGGGACTTAAGACTTAACTCACACTGGGCAGGACAGGGGCAACACGGCCTCACTTGCGCATCCTCACCCATGCTCTGCTGGGTGGAGGGTGGCTGTGAGCCGGGGAGTGTCTCAGGCCGGGAGCAGAGCCGGGTGGTCCCCCGCAGATCCCTGTGCCCTGGAGTCTCTAAAGATGAGAGAGGAGGGATGTGGTCTCTGGAATCTGTGCCAAGCCTTGGATGATCCAGTCACTGAGCTCCTCCTTGTTGTTCACAAGGGCTCTGCTCATTGTAGCAGACCTCACAGATCTATGCTTGCAGGGCAAGGAGTCCCCCTGCCCCCTTTCTCAGAGCATCTCCACCCGGGACCGTATTCCAGGCTCCTTTAGTCCCGTTGCCCACAGCTCATGACGATGCCCCTAAGCAGCTCATTCTCGGCTCTCCCTCAGCACTGGGCTACACACCAGCTGATTTCAGGGCTCACCTGTGATGAGTTACACACTCCTCTGTCAACACAACAGAATTAACTCCTGCTGCTTCACTGTGTTGTAAGCATTTTTATTCACAGAAGTAAAAAAAGAAAAGAAAACCAACACAATACGAGGAAGCTATTGTAGCAGAAAGTGCTCAGAACCAAAGGAGAGACAGAACTGCCTTTAAAATGTGTTTTGTGAAAGCAGAGCTGTGTCATCAGAAAAGGGGCTGGAAAAGAGGGCTCTGGGGTTCTCTGCTTTTTTTTCCAAGGAAGGTTGCTCCCAGCTTGTTCTGTTACAGAGAGTGACCTTCCCAGTCCAGTCCCCACGCACCTGTGGGTGCAGAGGCTCCTGAGGTGACTCTGAGCAGGTGGAGCCAGGAGGCTGAGCCTGAAGGATGAGACCATTGAAGTGGCGGGAAGAGGGGCTCCAGGAAGAGGGGCGACTCAGAGCTGGGAGGTGAGGCCAGGACGGGTCTCCCGCTTAGAGGGGAAGGGATGCCTCCGCTCTGGGGGGAAAAGGAGTGAGGGCGGCCGTGGGGTTAGAAACGCCTGAGGTGCCCGAAGTGACTGTTCCTCCTCACGCTGCTGCAGGTGCTCCGTGACAAGGGGCATGTTCATCTTTCCAAACGCCAGCTCGTGGTTTCCTTGGTCTTCTCTATTGTTTTTATGTCTATTTTTAAAAAATCAATGTATTTTAATTGGAGGCTAATTACAAGATTGTAGTGGTTTTTGCCATACACTGACATGAATCAGCCATGGGTGTATTGTTTTTCTGGCCCTTATTTCTTTTATTTCCACTCTGTTCTTTCTTATTTCCTTGTAGTTGCTAATTTTTGCCTTAGTTTGGGTTTTGTCTTGTTTGGTTCCTTGTGGTAAAAAGTTAGCTTGATTATTAGAATCTTCTTTCCCTTAATCTAGGCATCTGTTGTGAAAACGTCTCTTAGAGAAGCTTGTGCTGAATCCCATTAATTTCAATTTGTGTGTTTCCATTCATGGTTGTCCAAAAATGCCTTTGGATTTTTCTTTGACCACAGTTTGCTCTGGAGTGGTTGTTCATCTCCACGTATCTGAATGTTCCAGCTCTCCTGCCGTTATTGCCAACTTGTTTCCTATCGCTGTGTTTGGAAAAGACACTTTCTGTGATTTCAGTCTTAAATCTGTTGAAGACTTGCTTGGGGGACTTCCCTGGTGGTTCACTAGTTAAGACTTCACCTTCCAGTGCAGGGGATGTGGGCTTGATCCCCGGTTGAGGACTTACAATCCCACTTGCCTCTTGGCCAAAAAACCAAAACATTAAAAAAGAAAGGGAGCAATATTATAACAGATTCAATAAAGGCTTTTAAAAAAAGACCTGTTTGGGTACGAACATGTGCTCTGATCTGGTGAGTATTCTGCGTGCTCTTGAGAAGAATGTGTATTTTGCTGCTGATGCGTAGATGGGCCAGGTTATGTCTATAAGGCTCAACTGTTCTAATGTTAGCTCGGTCCAGCGTTCCCAGGTTGATTTTCTGTCTGATGACAGTGGGGGTATTGCAGTCCCCACGGTGCCTGTGTTCCTCACGTTCGGTCTGGTAATGTTCGCTTTATCTCTAGGTGCTCTGAGGCTCAGTGAGAACTTATACAGGAGGCTTGTCTATGCACCAGGATGATGACTGCAATCTCATCTGATGACAGTGGGGGTATTGCAGTCCCCACGGTGCCTGTGTTCCTCACGTTCGGTCTGGTAATGTTCGCTTTATCTCTAGGTGCTCTGAGGCTCAGTGAGAACTTATACAGGAGGCTTGTCTATGCACCAGGATGATGACTGCAATCTCAGATATAACCTTTATGGGCACCGGGAAGCCGAAAACGTGCACCATCAGCTTCTTCGTGACACTGACTTTATTGCTGTGGTCTGGAACCAAATTCACAACGCCTCTCAATTATGCCAGTATTTCTGCTGTGAACCTCACAATTTCTTTCCTTTGGGCTGAATTTGTCGTTCTTTTACAGTTCCTTGAGGCATAAAGCTATTCTGCTTATTTCAGACCATTCTTCCTTGTTCATATAGACATTCATCACTATCAGTTCAGCTCTTAAACTGCTTTCCATAAGTTTTGTTATCTTGTAGTTTCACTTTGATTTCTCCGAAAACTTTTTCTTTTTTGACTTTTCATTTCATCCATGAAGTTTAGTCTCCACATATTAGTGATTTATCCTATTTTCCTCTAACAATTGTTTTGAAGTTTCATATCAGTGTGGTTGAAAAAGATGCCTGAAATGACTTTAGTCTTCTTAAATATGTTACGACTCACACGGAGAATGGGCCACATACACTTGAGAAGACTATTTTCCGCTGCTGTTGGATGGTTAAGTACATCTGATCTCATATGTAGTTTAAATCCAGTGATTCTTGATAGATTTTCTATATGATGGTTTTATTGCTGAGAGTATGGAATTGATGTCCATATTATTATTGTATGATTGTCTATTTTCCCCTTGATTTCTGTTAACAGGTGCTTAATATATTGAAGTGCTCCCAGTTTGGGCTTACAGACATTTACAGTGTTCTATTTCCTTGATGAATTGCTATGTCTGTCGTTATGGAATGGCCTCCTTTGTCTCGTTACATGTTTTGGCTTACAGTCCATTTTGTCTGAGATGACTACAGTTACTCCTACGTTCTTTTCCATTTCCCTGGACTGTCTTTTCCATCCCTTCTCTTTAGGTCTATGTGTGACCAGTGAAAACTGAATTTTTTTTTTTTTTATTACATAGTCCTGTGGGACTCAAGTAGACTGAGTACCCTTGATTGTTGGGGCAAGGTGATTGGAGGGTCCACCCTTTGGGGGTCAGCCACAAAGGCTGGGGCCTAAGATGTGTGGATAGGCCCTTTCCAGGCAGATGCTGGAGGCTTGATTTTATGTTTGGATCAAGCCAGAGGGAGAATGTGGAAACTGTGTCCATTTGCTCCTTCAGGCCCCCAAGAGCACCCCAGTCAGCCACTGGGTGCAGGGTTAGACGCCAGAGCCTCAGGCATCAGTGGATGGTGTGTGCCGCCCAACTCAGATGAGGTGGTGGGTTTCCAAGCCTACTCCCGCTGCCCTGGGCCTGGGATGAGGCCATGGGGAGCGCCAGTAGGTCCATTTCACCCCCGCTCTTTTATTTTCTTAGTCCTGTGGGGCTCAGCAATGCCCATCCACACTGGCTACCAGAACTAAGTGATCTGAGGGCTTCTTCCTCTGATGCCAGCCTTTAAAGTTAAAAGGCTCAACATCACTCATTATCAGAGAAACGCAAATCAAAACCACAGTGAGGTACCATCTCATGCCAGTCAATGGCTGCTATCAAAAAGTCTACAAGCAATAAATGCTGGAGAGGGTGTGAAGAAAAGGGAACCCTCTTACACTGTTGGTGGGAATGCAAACTAGTACAGCCACTATGGAGAACAGTGTGGAGATTCCTTAAAAAAACGGGAAATAGAACTGCCATACAACCCAGCAATCCCACTATTGGACATACACACCGAGGAAGCCAGAACTGAAAGAGACACGTGTACCCCAATGTTCATTGCAGCACTGTTTACAATAGCCAGGACATGGAAGCAACCTAGATGTCCATCAGCAGATGAATGGATAAGAAAGTTGTGGTACATACACAGAATGGAGTATTACTCAGCTATTAAAAATAATGCATTTGAATCAGTTCTAAACTGGAGCCTGTTATACAGAGTGAAGTAAGTCAGAAAGAAAAACACCAATACAGTATATTAATGCATATATATGGAATTTAGAAAGATGGTAACGACGACCCTATATGCAAAACAGCAAAAGAGACACAGATGTAAAGAACAGACTTTTGGGCTCTGTGAGAGAAGGCCAGGGGGGGATGATTTGAGAAAATAGCACTGAAACATGTATATTACCATATGTGAAACAGATCGCCAGTCCAAGTTTGATGCATGAAACAGGGCACTCAAAGCCGGTGCACTGGGACAGGCCTGAGGGGAGGTTCGGGGGGGGACACATGTACACCCATGGCTGATTCATGTCAATGCATACAAAAAACACCACTGGGGGTGGGTTCATGGTGAGCAGGTGTCCCAGAATTTCCCACCCATTTTGATGTGGGGTGATTTCTAAGTCATCCGATGTGTACAAGTCATTCAGTGTACAAGTCATTCTGCATTTCTCTCAAAGGAGTTACGCATACAAAAAACACCACAATATTGTAAAGTAATTAGCCTCCAATTAAAATAATTTTAAAAACTTAGCATGCTGGTATGAGGTTCAGATCGTTGACAGAGAAGCAAGGCATTGAGAGTTTCATTGTGGTTGGGAGGGACTGTGCTGGGGGTGGGTTCATGGTGAGCAGGTGTCCCAGAATTTCCCACCCATTTTGACGTGGGGTGATTTCTAAGTCATCCGATGTGTACAAGTCATTCAGTGTACAAGTCATTCTGCATTTCTCTCAAAGGAGTTGATCCATGTGTAATTTTTTTGCTGTGTCCGTGGGAGGAAGGAGCCTCCTGTGTTGCCATGTTGGTGACATCACCCGATACATTCCTGTAATAAGCAAGATGACCGTGAATTCTAAAGGGGTAGTGTGTGTCCTTATCTCCTGTCACTTATTCATATACCTGTTATATATTTTAAAAATTATTATGGGTCAACAATGTTGTTGAACGAGACAGACATGGTCCCTATGTTCATGGACCTTGCTCACACACGTGTGGAGAACAGGAATACACGAATCAATAGGAGTAAATAACAGTTTGTGATGGTGAAAGGTATGCCTAATGTCACATGTATGTTCTGCAGGTGAAACCATTTCTCTGGAGTATGACAGCGTCCTTTTTTCTCAAGAGAGTTGGCGGGTGAGACTCCCTTTCCTTGTTGGTTCCGTGAGAAGACTGCTGATGTCATCACTGCCCAGCCTCTCCTCCACTCCAGGCCGCTCTGACAGCCACTCCACGTCTTTGGAGAAAGATGTCCGAGTGACCGCAAGCCAGGCAGCTCTGAAAACCATGTATCTCTTACAGATGGGAGCTGGGTCTCTGGCCAATGTCATTCTTTTTTTCTACCACATCTCTCCTATCTTGTTTGGACACAAGAAGAGACCCACAGACACGATTCTCACCCACATCGCTGTGGCCAACCTTTTGGTTCTTCTCTCCTCGGGGATCCCCCACACAATGGCAGCTTTCATTTCAAGGAAGCCCCTGTCTCCTCTTGGGTGTAAATTTGTGTACGATTTACAAAGAGTGGCTCACAGCACCACCCTGTGCTCCACCTGCGTCCTGAGCACCCATCAGTCTTTCACTCTCAACCCTGGGAGAGAAGGGACGTCATTGCTCAGGGGAAGAGGCCCCAGGGTCACAGGTTCTTTCTGCTGCACCTGTTGGCTATTCAGTGTTTTAATGTACATTTATGTTCTTGTGAAAATCACTGCTTCACCGAACAGACACAATTATACTGATGCGCAGGGCAACTGGTTCTGCTCATCCTCAAGTCCCAGTGCAGGGATTGTCGTCCTGTGGTCCACCTCGGAAGCCGTGTTTATTGGCCTCATGGTCTGGTCCAGCGGCTCCACGGTGCTTCTCCTGCACAGACACCACCAGAGGGTGCGGTACATCCACACCCCCGCTGGGCACCACAGACGCCCCCCGGAGACCAGAGCCGCCCACACCATCCTGATGCTCCTGGTCACCTTCGTCATCTTCTACGTGGTGGCCTCTATTCTTGCTTTTTATATCACTGCCTTTTTTGATTTTCGACAATGGTTGACACAGACCTCTGATGTCTTGGTTTCCTGTTTTCCCACCATTTCTCCCTTCCTGCTGCTCCTCAGGGATCCTAGAACTGCTAGGATCTGCTCTTGAGTTGTTAGCAGGTATGACTAAAGTTCTCACTTGAAATTTGTTGTATTTAGCAGACAGCTTGAATTATAACAGAAATTATCCTGTAACTAATCAGTACCAAGTTTTTAAATTGAGTCATAATGAATAAATAACATTCCATTAGTCATAATTAATAAGTAATACTACACCATATGGATACTTGTATATGTTGCAAAATGATCACAATTCTCCTTTACCATCTGTGCATCCCTTCCTACACATGGTACAAATGCTTTCTTCTGGTGAGAACTTAAAGTTTGAATGCCTCAGCATTTTCCAACAATGCAATGTAGTGTGATGAACTACAGTCACCATGCTGGACATCCCATTCCCATGATTTATTTATTTTGTAACAAGCTGTAAATGCCTGTTGACATTTGTATGTAAAATCCAATGAACAAAGAAGGTTAATTCAATGCAGGTGGTAACTTGGGGGATCTTAAAGTCAATCCATGAAATTATCTGCTCAGAAAAGACACAGGTTATTATTGAGGCAGCCATTCACCCTTGACCATGGCAGCTTTCTGAAAGAATACTCCTTTCTTGTGGATCATTTCAAGAGTTTCCACAAACTTTATCTCCATTAGTTGTGGGGAATACCTGGCATACGTTAGCCCATAATTCAGTTACTGATCTCATTAAATATTAATCCATGGTGCGTTGAGATGTTATTTCCTAGTGAAGACAAGAACTCTGAAAAGTGAAGAAGGTCTTTTTCTATATTACCTTCTCCTTTAAACCTGGATTTTCTTTACATAGTCAACCATCATTAAATTTTATTGTTTAGGCGGACACAATAATTGGAAGGACAGACTAGAGGCTTTCCTCTTCATATTTGTCACTTGAATATTTCATTTTCATCCTTGCAAACAGCAACTTGGGATTTATTTTCCGTTTGTCCTATCTTACTATTCCTGCGTTTTATTTTGTCTTTTCTTTGGACATTGTGGTATTTGGTCTGTTTATATTTTCTATTTCTTCCTGGCTCAGTCTTGGAAAGTTGTACCTTTCTAAGGATTTGTCCATTTCTTCCATGTTTTCCATTTTATAGACCCAAGCGGTCTCTTAAGATTTTTTTTGTATTTCTGGGCTGTTGGTTGTACTTTCTCATTTTTCTTTTTGGATTTTATTGATTGAGATCTCTCCCTTTTTTCCTTAACGAGTCTGGCTAAAGGTTAATCAATTTTGTTTATCTTTTCAAGGAACCAGCTTTTAATTTCATTGATCTCCTCTATCACTTATTTTTCTATTTTATTTCTGCTGTGATCTTTATGATTTCTTTCTTTTTAACTTTGGGTTTTGCTGTCCTTCTTTCTCAAGTTGCTTTAGGTGTAATATTGGGTTGTTTAGCTGAGGTTTTTTTTTTTCCCTAGTTTTGTGGCTTGTATCTGTATAAACTTCCCTCTTAGAACTGCTTTTGCTGCATGCCATAGGTTTTGAATAATCCTGCTTTCATTTTCATTTGTCTCTAGGATTTTTAATTTCCTCCTTTATTTCTTCAGCAAACCATTGGATTTTCAGTGGCAAGTTGCTTAGTCTCCACGTTTTGTTTTTTTTTTTTCCAGATTTTTCCTTGTAGTTGATTCTCATCTCATAGCATTGCAATTGGAAAAGACTTTTGAGATCATTTCAGTTTTCTTAACTTTTCTGAGGCCTGCTTTATGACCCAGCCTGTGAACCTCCTGTAGAGCAACCTACATGCCACTGAAGACACTGTGTATTCTGCTGCTTTTGTATGGATGCTCAATATATACCAACTACAGATTCGAAGGTCCAATGTGTTGTTTTCAGTCTATGCTTCCTTCTTCATTTTCTGCCTGGGTGATCTATTTACTGATGTAAGTGGAAAGTTGAAATCCCCTCCTATGACTGTGTTTCTGTTGATTTCTCCTTTTATGTCTATCAATATTTGACTTATACTTTGAGGTGCTCCTGTGAAAAATTGATGCTTGAATTATGGTGCTGGAGAAGACTCTTGAGAGTCCTTTTGACAGCAAAGAGTGCAAACCAGTCCATCCTAAAGGAAATCAACCCTGAATATTCATTGGAAGGACTGATGCTGAAGCTGAAGGTACAATACTTTGTCCTCCTGATGGGAAGAGCCAACTCAATGGAAAAGACCCTGATGCTGCAAAAGATTGAGGGCAGGAGGAGAAGGGGACAACAGAGGATGAGATGGTTGGATGACATCACCAACTCAGTGGACATGAACTTGAGCAAACTCTGGGAGATATCAAAGGACAAGGAAATCTTGATGTGCTATAGTTCATAGGGTCACAAAGAGTCAAACACTACTTAGCAACTGCACAACAAATGTTGGTGCATATATATTTAAAATTATATCTTTTCAATTGATCGCTTGTTCCTTGTTCATTATGTAGTGTTCTTCTTTGTCTCTTGACAAAGTCTATTTTATCTCCTATCCAACTCAAATGGCTCAGAACCTAGAGACAGGCTGGTGGTCGGAGGGGGATCCATGGGTGACTTAGAACAAATTATAATCTCCTTATAGAGTCATGTGGACACGAGGGAGACCTGAGGACTGGGAGGAGGAAAACACCAGCTTCAAAGAGATTATTTTCCAGATTAAACAGACCGAGATCAAAGTGTTGTGAAACTTAAAACTCAGGGGAAGCCCAGCCTTCAGATCACGTGCTGATGATCAGTGTGAACACACTTTGGAACAGTTTGGAAGAGTGAGGCCATGAAGGAAAATGCCCACCGGGAGACAGTGAAGGGAGCCCGGGAGCTCCGTGAGTGTCCCTCCCCCGGCGATGACTTTCACTGTAAACTTGGGCTCTCCCGCAGGGAACACAGAAAACTCTCCCTGCCCTCTGCTCAGCTGCTCGCGTGGAGCTTCTCAGTAATTGCCAGCAGTTGTCCCTAGCCCCCAGGCGAGGGTGAGGGTGACGAGCACGGGGGGTAAGATCTGGCCCTCACTGGAGACGCCCCAGACTCTCCATGCAGACAGTGTCACCTCCGCTCCAGATGACATGATAATGGCTCCCGTGGGGAGAGCGGGCCCAGGGGCCCTGCCCCTATAACTGGGGCCCATCCTGACGGACACTTCCCTGCACACAGCGTGGCGCCGAGTGCAGGCAGGTGAGTGCTCCCTTGTGTTCAGTCTCAGCAGGAATCAGGAGAGCCGGCTCTCAGCGGGAGAGGAGCTCAGAGCTGCGTGGTCAGCACCTTGGACAGGACAGGGGCTCCCCTGCCTTGTCCTGAGCTGCCCCGTCCATGCCCTGGCTGGCAGGTGGAAGGCGGGAATGTGCTGGGGTGTGCATCTGAGTGGGACCAGAGCTGGGAGTTCACGGCAAATCCCGGGTCCTAGGGTCCCTGACAATGAGGGGAAGAGGGAGGAGGTCACTGTGGAATCTCTGCCAAGTCCTGTATGAGCAGAGCCCCGGGCTTCTCAATCTTGTATAAAAGGTTCTAGTGACCTCCTCGGACCTAACTGGTTAGTGCTGGATGTGAGTAAGGTGAGATATATTGATGTACAGAGTTTGGGTTAGAACGTGAAAGCCCTGAGATAAGATCCAGTGATAAATACAGACACACACACAGACACACACAGACACACACACACACACACACAGAAACACAGAGAGAAAGGCCGCCCTGTAAGAACAATCTTCACATTTCCTTCACTGGCTGCAGTCGGCTCGGGAATTTCTGCCACGATATTTCACTGCGATTCTCTCTGCATTTGTGTTATGCATGTCAGTGTGGCTCATGTTTTCCTCTAACTGAATGGCAAAATGCCCTCAGCCTTTTTAACTTGAGCAGCTGCGCTTACTGTGCAGTCGCTCAGTCGTGTCTGACTCTTTGCGACCTCATGGGCCTGCCACGTTCCTCCATCCTTGGGATTTTCCAGGCAAAAATACTGCAGTGGGTTGCCATTTCCCTCTCCAACCCCTATGTATAAAATGACAAATAGTGAGAAGCTGCTGTATAGCACCGGGAACTCTACTCAGCACTTTGTGGTGACCTAAATGGGAGGGAAACGTAATAAGGAGTGGCTAAGTATATATGCACAGCGGATTTACTTTGCTGTACAGTAGAACGTAACTCAACAATGTAAAGCAACAAAACTTCAATAAAAAAATATTTCACTGTGTAACACACCACAGCTTCCTTATCTGTTCTTCTGTCAGTAGACCCTTGGGTTGTTTCCACGTCTTGGCTGTTGTAATAATGTCCCAGTGAACACGGAGTGCAGGTATCTCCTCCTGATGGTGGTTTCTATTCCTTGGATCTAGCCCTGAAGCATGACTTCTGGCTGGTATGAGAGTTCTGGTTTTAATTTCTGAGGAACTTCCATAATGTTTTCCATGAGGATGTACCAGTTTACATTCCCAACAGTGTGTAAAGTGTTTCTTTCTCTCAACCTCCTCACCAGTGTGTTGCCTTTTGGTTTTTGGAGAATGGACAGACTAACAGGTGAGAGATGTTATCTCATTGTAATTTTCATCTGATGACTAGAGATACTGAACTCCCATCCATGTACCTTTTAACTCTTTGTATGTCTTCTTTGGAAAAATGTCTGTTCAGGTCCTTTGCCCATTTTTTGGGGGGGCAGTGAATAGATGAATTTTAATTCTTTTGTGGTGACATTTGTACAATAATATATTCTATAATTAAACAATTTTTCATTAAAAAAAAAAAACTAACATATATTTCCCCCCCTTGCCCCAGCTATATTTCTTATGTCTGCCCTCTTAGTGGTTGATGCCACCGTCCCCCTCACCTGGAAATCTGGACCCCCACTTTGACACTTCATCCTCCCATCCAGTCTACATGTCCTGCCCTTTCTACTTTCTGAAGCCATTCCTAGTCCATTTTTTTATACTGAGGTATACCTGATATATAACATGCGCTAGTTTCAAGTATACAACATAATTCAATATTTGTATGCGTTATGAAATGACCACTACATAAGCCTACTTAATATCCATCACCATATACAATTACAAAAAATTCTTTTCTTGTGATGAGGATTTTAAAATCTACTTTCTCAGCAACTTTCAAATATGCAAAACAGCATTATTAACTATAGTTGTCATGCTGTATATTACATCCCCCAGATTTGGTCCATCCTTTATCCCCACGTCTCTGCCATTCCTCTGGTAAAGACCACAGCTACCTCTTGCCTCATGGTCCCAGCATCTTCCCAGGTATCTCTGCCTCCCCACTCACCATCCACAGAGTCCCAAGTTCATGCTTTTCAATGTTGTATCTGATTGTGGCACTCCCCATGCCAGCAGAATTAAATTCCAGTCCTCAGAGCTCTTCATAGTTTGCTCCTGGTGACTTTCTTAAAATTCTCACTCTTAGCCATCAACCAGACCCCTTTACATTTCCTTTATCCTCTTCAAAATTATCCCCCAAAAAGAAAAGAAAAAAAAAAAAGATATAAAAATATCTTCCAAGAACTGACTTGAAAAAAAAAAAAGTAACTGGAAAGCTCTAAGTTCAATCTGAGATACTGTTAGAAAAGTCCCGTTCTTAAAAGCATGTTTGAAGGCCTTGATGCTAAAAAAAAAAAAAAATCTGTGTGCTGCAACTAAGACCTGGTGCAGCCAAATAAATAAAATAAATATTAAAAAAAAATCCATCCTATTTAACTGAGGTATTTAATTGAGGAAAAACCTAATCTATGGGCTTCATCAAATGGGAAAGTGTCCACATAAGGGAATGGGTGTCAGTGGTTTGAAGTATAATCATGGGGACAATAATGGAGCCCTTTTTAAGTTTTAAAAATATTTGTTCATTCCTTCATTTTTGGCTGCACTGGGTCTTCGGTGCGGCGTGCAGGCTTTCTCTCGCTGCGCGTGGCGGCTGCCCTCTAATCGCAGCGCACAGGCTGCTCACTGCGGTCGCCTCTCGTTACGGAGCTCGGGCTCTCGGGTGTGCGGGCTTCGGTAGTTCAGGCTCCCGGCTCTAGAGTGTGGGCTCAGAGTTGTGGCACTCGGGCTTAGTTGCCCCAAGTCATGTGGGATCCTCCTGAACCAGGGATCAAACTTGTGTCCTCTGCCTTGTCAGGCAGATTCTTAACCACTAGACCACCAAGGAAGTTCCACGGAGCACTCTTAAGAAAGGCCGTGTCACAAATGATCCCACGGGGCTCCTCTGTCCATGGACGTTTTTCCAGGCAAGAGGACTGGAGCGGGTTACCCTTTCCTCCTCCAGGGGATCTTCCTGCACCAGGGATGGAAACTGCGTCTCCTGCAGCTCCTGCATTGCAGGCGAATTCTTTGCTGGTGAGCCATTACGTGACTACCGGGTGTAAACTCTGAGCCTTTGGCCCTCCTTTGCCCGTTTTAAACTGGATTATTTGGGGATCTGCCCAAATTGGGTATTCACTCATCACTGGGTGTGAGGTTTGCTACTATTGTCTCCTATTGCATAGCTGCATTTTCCTGATTTCCTTTGCTCTGAAGAGGCTCTTACATGATACACCACCCCTTTACCTTTGCTTTTGTTGTCAAATCCAAACCATTATGACCAAGACTAATGTCAGGGAGCTTACTTCTTTCCTCTAGGAATTTCATGGTTTCAGATCTTACATCCAAATCTTAATGCAGTTCAGATCATTTCTGTGTGTGGTGTAAAATAACGTCCAGCTTCTTTTTCAGTTTTTGAAATTGAGATATAATTGACATAACGTTATGTCAGTTTTATGGTTCACTGTTTGCATATATTGCAGTTGATCACAGTGTGTCTAATTAACACCTATTATATACATAGTTACAATTTTTTTCTTCTGGTCAGAATTGTAAGATCTAGTCTCTAAGTTTTTATCTTTAGATGTGGATTTCCAATTTTCCAAACACCATTTATTAAAGAAACTATCCTTTTACAATTATGCATCCTTAGTGCCTTTGTGAAAACTGATTAGCCAGAGGAGCATAGATTTATTTCTGCACTCTCTATTCTGTCCCATTGATCTGTTTTTATGCCTATACCGTACTCTTTCTGTTACCACTGATTTGACATATAGTTTGAAATGAGGAAGCTCGATGTTTTGTTCTTCTTTCACAAGATGTTTACAGTATCTGGGAGTATTTTATGGTTGCATACAATTTGGGGATTTTTTTTTTCTATTTCTGTGAATAATGACAAAAATGGGTGAACTAGACCAACAATGCTGTTGAACAAAATAGATATAACCATCACTTTGTAGATCCTGCATGGAGATCGAACATCAGGATGTAAAAATAAATACAAGGCAAAACCAAATAAATAATGGTGAATGCTTTAACTGGTGTCTGGATTATGTTATCCTGGTAAAGTCATTCTCTAGACTGTGAGACTCTTTTCTATTTTTTTCAGGACAAATAAAATGTGGGAATCCTCGTCCAGTGTTGGGTCTATAAGCAGACAGCTGATGCCACCACCACCGCAGCCCTCTTTCTGCTCCAGGACACTCTTGACGTCCTCTCCATGTTTTTTCACAAAGATGCCCTGAGAACCACCAGTCAGGCTGCTCTGAAAATCACGTATCTTCTACAGATGGGAGCGGGGTCTCTGGTGAATGTCATCCTTTTCTTCCACAGCATCTCTCCAGTCTTGACTGGCCACAGCCAGAGACCCACAGACATGATTCACACCCACATGGCGGTGGCCAATCTCCTGGTTCTTCTGTCCCCTGGCATTCCCCACGCGATGGCAGCTTTTATTCCGAGGAAGCCCCCCCTGTCAGGTCTCGGGTGTAAGTTTGTGTATTACATACAGAGGGTGGCTCGAGGTACCGCCCTGTGCTCCACCTGCGTCCTGAGCACCTATCAGTCCTTCACGCTCATCCCCAGGAGGGCGGAGTGGGTGATGCGCAGAGGAAGGGCCCCCAAGGTCATTGGTCCTTCCTGCTGCACCTGCTGGATGCTCAGTTTCTTAACGTACATCCCTGTTCCTCTGCAAATCAGTGGTCCACCAAACATGCACAACTATACTGATACCAAAGACAAGTGGTTCTGTTCATCCTCACCTACTGAAATAGATATGAGCTACCTGTGGCCCGTCTCTGATGCCGTGTTTATTGGCCTCATGGTCTGGTCCAGTGGCTCCATGGTGTTTCTCCTGCTCAGACACCGCCAGAGGGTGCAGTATATCCACACCCCCGCTGGGCACCACAGAAGCCCCCCGGAGACCAGAGCCGCCCACACCATCCTGATGCTCCTGGTCACCTTCGTCACCTTCTACTTCCTAAATTCTGTTCTGTCTTTTTATATTGCAGCCTTCTTTGATTTTCGTCTATGGTTGATACAGACCTCTAATGCATTGGGTTCCTGTTTTCCTACCATTTGCCCTTTCCTGTTGCTTCTTAGAGATCCTAGAACTCCTAGATTCTGCTCTTGTTAGAATGTACGGTTAAAGTGCTAAATATCTAGGAGTCACTTTCAATAGCCATAATTATTCTGTAAGTACTCAGTATCCATTTTTTTGAGGTACAATTAACACATAACCTTGCATTAGTTTCAGACAGACAACACAATGAATGGGCATTTGTTGCAGAGTGATCATAGTAAGTCTAGTTATGATCCCTGCACCTTCACAGATGATACAAATTTCTTTCTTGTGATATGAACTTTGCCATGTTTATTGATTTTATTTAGTTAGTTTATTATTTGGCTGTGAAGCACATGGGATGTTAGTACCAAAACCAAGGATCAAATCAGCACCCCCGCAGTGGAAGGTCCAAGCCTTAACCACCAGGGAAGGCCCTGTGATGAGAACTCTGAAGGCTGACTCTCGTGTTGTTCTTCAGTCATTAAGTTGTATCCAACTCTTTGCGACCCCATGGACTGCAGCACACTAGGCTCCCCTGTCCTTCGCCATCTCCCGGAGTTTGCGCAAAACTCAAGTGCATTGAGTGTGATGCTATTAAACCATTGCACCCTCTGTCACTCCCTTCTCCTTTCACCTTCAGTCTTTCCCAGCATCAAGATCTTTTCCAACGAGTCGGGTCAGCTCCTTGCATCAGGTGCCGAAGTACTGGAGCTTCAGCTTCAGTATCAGTCCTCCCAGTGAATACTCAGGGTTGACTTCCTTTAGGATTGACTAATTAGATCCCCTTGCAGTTCAAGGGACTCTCAAGTCCCAACACCACGGTTCAAAAGCATCAATTCTTCATCGCTCAGCCTTCTTTTTGTCTAGCTCTCACATCCATACATGACTACTAGAAAAACCATAGCTTTGACTATCTAAACCTTCGTCAGCAAAGTGATGTCTCTGCTTTTTAATATACTCTCTAGACTTATCATAGCTTTTCATCCAGTCTTTTCATTTCATGGCTGCAGTTACCATCCGCAGTGATTCTGGAGCCCAAGAAAATAAAATCTGTCACTGTTTCCACTTTCCCCCTTCTATTTGCCATGAAGTGATGGGACCAGATGCCATGTTCTTAGCTTTTTTGTACTGTTTGACTCTCACACATGCTGGGCTTCCCAGGTGGCGCTACAGGTAAAGAACCCACCTGCCAATGCAGGAGACGTGGGATCAATCCCTGGGTCAGGAAGATCCCCTGGAGGAGGGTACAGAAATCCAGTCCAGTATTCTTGCCTGGAGAATTAGGACAGAGGAGCCTGGCAGGCTACGGTCCACAGGGTCACAAAGAAAGAGTCGGACATGGCTGAAGCGACTTGTGCAAGGAAATGTGACAGATTATGTTCACCACGTGCTTCATCACATCCCCATGACTTGCTTATTTTATAACTAGAAGTTGATGCCTTTTGATGTCTGTACTCAACACCAAATGTCTACATAATTTCCAATGAGCTGAGAAGGTTCATTTAATTCCAGAGATGCCTTAGGAGATCTGGAAGTCAATCCATGAATTATCAGCTTGAGAAATGTACAAACCATTACTAAAGAAACCATATCGCCCTTGACCAAAGCAGCTGTCTGAAGAAAATCTCCTTTCTTTAGGAACATTTCAAGAGTTTCACCAAATTTTATCCTTGTGTGTTGCGGCTAATACTGGACACACACTGGCACATAATCCAATATTGATCTCCATGAATATTATTCTTGTGTGGGTGGAGATTTGATTTCTGAGATAAAGGTAATACACATGAAAATGGAGAATACGTTTTTCTATATTACCGTGTAACTTTATTTCACTTCTATTTCTCCAATATGCTGTAGTGTTACACAGAAAATCAGTGTTGTTCAATGGCTTGCTTCTCCTTTAAACCTGGACTATTTACATGGTAGCCTCTCAATAAATTTAGTCGATTAGATGGATGGTGTGAGCTGAAGGAAAGACTAGTAGCTGCCTTCTTTTTTATTTGTCACTTGAATGTATAGTTTTCACGATTGCATTTTGTAAATCTGAGATTTGTTTCTATTTGTCTAATTTGTTTTTTCTGCTTTTGCCTTCCTTCTAGTGTGCTATTTGAAAAGTCCTATTTTTAAATTTAAGGTGCTAATATATAGCTGTCTTCCAGTGACCTTTCGGTCGTCATGTAAGGATCCCCCGATGGAGTATCTATTTACATTATTACTGACAAGTAATGCTATGGTTTTAGCTGTCCTGAGATAGCTGTGCCTTATACAAAATAAGAAATGAAGAGAAAGTAGAGTTTATGCATGTGTCAATGTGATTGCCTTTTCCAATGCTCACAGTTCTTTTTTGTAAGTGTTTTTTTCTTTGGTACAATTTGTCTTCTGAGTGAAGAAGTCCCTTTAACTTTTAAGGAGTTAGTTCTACTATGAGTGGATTTTTTCAATATCTATTGATCTAAAAAATATCATAAATTTACTTCCTATTTTTCCTATTAAAGTGTATAAAAGGTAATAAAATGTGGTCAATAGTAGAAGTATACTTAGTGATAGACAACCTCCTCTTAAACAATAAGAAATTAACTGCCTATGAATTATTTTTATCTTTAAAATAATTGAATAGAAGTAATTTCAAGTCTACTTCATTTTTCACACCACTATATATAAAGAAGGTAACCTACTATGTGGCGCAGAGCTGGCGGCCCTCCTGCTCATCAGGTACAGTAAGAATGGGGGTCTCTAATGTGAGTCAGTTGCATTGAGGTGGATGAACCTAGAGCCTGTTATACAGAGTGAAGTAAATCAGAGAGAGAACAACAAATATCACATATTAATGCACATAGACGGAATCTAGAAAAATGGCATCTGAACCGACTTGCCAGGCAGGCATAGGGACTCAGAGGTAGACAACAGACTTGGAGACACAGCGGGGGAAAGCGAGCACAGGATGAACTGAAAGGGCAGCCCTGAAATGTATACAGCACCATGTGTAAATAGATGGCTAGCAGGAAGCTGCTGTATGGCACAGGGAGGGTAACTCGGTGCTGTGTGAGGCCGTAGAGGGGTGGGATGGGGTGGGCAGGGAGGCTCAGAGGGGATGCATATATACATATAGCTGACTCATGTTGTCATATGGCAGAAACCAACCCAACATTTTTAAGCAATTATCCTCCAATTAAACATTTTTTTAATATTAATAATAAAAAAAGACGGTGGTGCAAGGGAAGGCCAGGCCAGGGCGTCTACTGCACAAGAAGACCTGCACTACTGCTGCCTCTACGCAGGTCAGCTTGGACGGCAAGGCCACTTCGGCGGAGCTGGTGGAAGCTGTCAGCACCCGTTACAACAACAGGTATCATGAGATCCGCCATCACTGGGCAGGCCGTGTCCTGGGCCCCACATCAGTGGCTCCCGTTGCCAAGGCAGAAAAGGCGAGGGTCAAAGAACAGGCCACCAAACTGGGCTAATGTACACTACTGAGCTTTCTGTACGTGAGAGGAATAAATACTCCTCAGACCAGAAAAAAATTTTTGGCTGTTTGACATGTAGGAACTTGGTTTCCCAACCCGGGATCAAAACTGCACCCTCTGCGTTGGAAGTGTGGAGCCCTAACCACTGGACTTCCAAGGAGGCCACCCAACATTTCTTACAGAAAGTCACAGGGATACTAGACTCAATGACGCTCATTGTTCTGGAGACATGAAGATGCATTGAGTGTTATGCGGGGACCAAATGGGAGGGCAGTTTGGAGGAGAATGGATACATATACATATACAGCTGAGCTCCTTTGCTGTCCACCTGAAGCAGTCACAACATGGTTAATTGGCTATACTCCAATATAAAATATACAGTTTAATTGTAAAAATCTGAAAAAAGATAAAAAAAAGGATTTGGGCTTTTTTTCCAGGTTGATGAAAATTTCCTAAAATGAGTGTGGTAAAGATCACAACAGGCTTCCCTGGTGGCACAGTGGTGAAGAATCCACCAGCTAAACTAGGAGACGTGGATTTTATTCCTGGGTGGGGAAGATCCCCTGGAGCAGGAAATGGCAACCCACTCCAGTATTCTCGTCTGGGAAATCCCATGGACAGAAGGGCCTGGAGGGCTACAGCCAGCGGGGTCGCAAAGAGTCCGACAAGACTTAGAGAAGAAACAACAACATAGACCGCTCTCTGAATAAAGTAAGATCGGCAAGAGGTGTGCTTTAAATGGGTGAGTTATGTGGTGTGTGAGTTAAAGCTTCTCAAAGACACTGTTAACAAAACCGAACTGGTAAACACCTGCCTATATATAAAGAAAATGCCTTGAGAAATAAGCCCAATTGGAAGTGTGGTAAAAGAAAAAAAAAGTTTGATGCACCTTCAAGCAATCCTATAGTACTTGATAACAATTTTGATTCTGAACTACCGTTTTCCACAGGGAATTTAGAAAAAAGTTTTTTGCCTGCTATTTGGCTGCCCATTCGGATCTTTTCACTGATTGCCAAAAGGTGTCCTTCATCACCCAAGAAGGAAGATGATTTACACTGGGGATAAATTTGCTCCTCACTGGAAACGCCCCAGACTCCCCATGAGGTCAGTGTCACCCGCACAGCAGGTGACGTGATAATGGAATGTCTGCAGAGAGACCAAGGTTAGAAACACCCTCCCTATAACCATGATCTCAGGCGCTTGGCGCTCATCCTGAGTGACACGTCCCTGCACAGAGCTCTGAAGCAAAGACCAGCCAGGTGAGTGCTTCCTTCTGTTCAATCTCAGGGCAAAGACTGGCAGAGACGTTGCCTCCAGCAGGAGAGGGACTTAAGACTTAACTCACCCTGGGCAGGACAGGGGCAACACGGCCTCACTTGAGCATCCTCACCCATGCTCTGCTGGGTGGAGGGTGGCTGTGAGCCGGGGAGTGTCTCAGGCCGGGAGCAGAGCCGGGTGGTCCACCGCAGATCCCTGTGCCCTGGAGTCTCTAAAGATGAGAGGAGGGATGGGGTCTCTCTGGAATGTGTGCCAAGCCTTGGATGATCCAGTCACTGAGCTCCTCTCTGTTGTTAACAAGGACTCTGCTCATTGTGGGCTTTCCTGATAGCTCAGGTGGTAAGGAATCTGCCTGCAATTGCGGGAGACCTGGATTCGATCCCTAGGTTGGGAAGATCCCCTGGAAAAGGGAAAGGTTACCCAGTCCAGTACTCTGGCCTGGAGAATTTCACGGGCTGTATAGTCCATGGGGTCGAAAAGAGTTGGACACGACCGAGCGACTTCCACTTTCACTGCTCATTGTAGCAGACCTCACAGATCTATGCTTGCAGGGGAAGGAGTCCCCCTGACTCCTTTCTCAGATCATCTCCACCCGGGACCGTATTCCAGGCTCCTTTAGTCCCGTTGCCCACAGCTCATGACGATGCCTCTAAGCAGCTCATTCTCTGCTTTCCTTCAGCACTGGGCTACACACCAGCTCTGATTTCAGGGCTCACCTGTGATGAGTTACACACTCCTCTGTCAACACAACAGAATTGATTCCTGCTGCTTCCACTGTATTGTAGGCATTTTTACTCACAGAAGTTAAAAAAAAAAAAAAAAAACTATAGGAGAAAGTGTAGCAAAAAGTGCTCAGGAGCAAAAGAGCCAGAACTGCCTTTAATGGTGTTTCATGAAAGAAGAGCCCTGTCAGCACCTGCTGTGAGCTGGTTTCTGACTCTGGCTGCGGTGGTGCCTCCCGTGGTGACCGTGTGGGGCTGGGGGTCATGGCCTGGGTGGGGGCAGGTGTGTCCTCTGGTCGTGACTGTTGCTGTCAGGGAGGCACCTCACCTGTGGGGTGGATTTCTGTGTCTCCCAGGATATGTACATCCGGTAGGTTTGCCCACATCTCTCACCCCAGTGAATGCCCAGCCTCACAGGAAGGTCACGGGCCATGTGTGTGCGAGAAGAGGTGCAAGAGGATGAAAGGACAGGCATGAACAGGAGTCAGTGGGAGCTGGGATGTAGGGAGACAGGGGGCTTCCGGAGGGTCCTATGAGGAGTCCCTGTGCGTTGAGATTCATGTCGGGGCTTCTGTGATACAGTTCCATCGGGTTCATGGAGCAGCCGCGTTGGGAGGGCCAGGCTCAGGGCACCCCCAGGACGGGCCACCGCAGCCTGAAGGAGGCTGGACGGGACACGGCGCGGGCAGAAGTCGCAGTACAGTCGTGCAGGGCAGGGCCCACAGTCCACTCACCTGGCCGGGGCTTTTCCTCGGCGGCTGCCAGGAGATCAGGGGAACAAGTCCACCTCCGAGCCCCGGAGCTACGGCGAGACCAGAGGTACCTGAACAGGCCTGTGCCTCGGGAACTGTCGCGAGAGCAGGAGCACGTGTCCAAGTCCTCGTTCCAGGAGCTGTCGCGAGAGCAGGGCTAAGAGTCTCGGAACCGTCGCGAGAGCAGGGCTAAGAGTCTCGGAACCGTCGCGAGAGCAGGGCTAAGCGTCTCGGAACTGTCGCGAGAGCAGGGGTAAGCGTCTCGGAACTGTCGCGAGAGCAGGGTCAGTGCTTGGGTCCTCCTCCCGGTAAACTCTAGCGAGGTCGGCGGCGGCGCCTGCACGCTGCGGCTCCAGCACGAGCCAGCGCTGAGGCAGAGGCTGGCCCGGAGCCACGGTGCTTGTCGGGCGACGGCTGCATCTGCCGGGAGAGTACTGCTTGTTTCCGAGAGCCCTCGATTTATCAGGAAGAGAGAGCGGAGAGGAGGAAACGAACAAAAAGGGATGAATCTCATCTTGAGGTGAAGAGAGCGAGTCTTTCATGGTGACTGGGGGCGCGCCTGAGGTGACTCTGAGCTGGTGGAGCCAGGAGGCTGAGCCTGAAGGACCCGACCGTTGACGTGGCGGGAAGAGGGGCGCCTCGGGGCTGGGAGGTGAGGCCAGGGCGCGTTTCCCGCTCAGAGGGGAAGGACTGCCGCCGCTCTGGTGGGAAGAGGGGCGAGGGCGGCGTGGGGTGAGAAACGCCTGAGGTGCCCGAAGTCACTGCTTCTCACGTGGCCGCAGGTGCTCCGTGACAAGCGGAATGTTCATCTTTAAACGCCAGCTCGTGGTTTCCTTGGTCTTTTCTATTGTTCTTCTGGTCTCTATTTCATTTATTTCCACTCTGTTCTTTTTTATTTATTTGTATCCATTGACTTTTCCTTAGTTTGGGGTTTGGTTTTGGGGGGCGGGGGAGGGGGTGGGGGTGGTATTTTGGTGGGTTTTGGTTGCTGTTGATCCTTGTGGTAAAAAGTTAGCTTGATTACTAGAATCTTTTTTTCTTAATGTAGGCATCTGTTGTGAAAAGATCCCTCTTAGAACAACTTGTGCTGAATCCCATAACCTTCTGTTTGCTATGTTTCCACTCACTCTTGTCTCAAGGTCTTTTATTTCCTTTTGGATTTTTCTTTGACCACTGTTTGCTCTAGAGGTGGTTGTTCATCTCCATGTATCTGTGAATTTTCCGACTTTCCTGCTGTTAATTAGCATCTAGTTTTATATCATGGGGGTTAGAAAAGACACTTCATGAGATTTCAGTCTTAAATCTGTTAAGACTTGTTGGGGGACTTCGCTGGTGATCCAGTTGAGATCATTTTTCTATAAGATAGTGTCCAACTTTTGCTTTTGCAGTTTTTTTTAATTGGAATATAACTGATACAATGTTATGTCGGTTTCATGGGTAAAATAATGATTCAGTACTTGTGAGTAATACTATTATTTTGACATGTGTACACTATGATGTGTAAAATAGATAACCAATGAGAACCTACTGTTTAGCCCAGGGAACTTACTCAATGCTCAGTGGTGACCTAAAGGTGAAGAAAAGAGGGGATAAGTATACATGAGAGTGAATCACTCTGCTGTACAGCAGAAACTAAATAATATTGTAAAGCACACAATGCAACACAACTATATTCCAATAAAATATGTGTTACAACATTGTAACACAACTACCCTCCAATGAAAAACATCCCATTGTATCATACACCACAGCTTCTTTGTCTATTTATTTATAGTAGGCACTTAGATTATTTCCAGGTCTTGGATGTTGTAATAATTCAACAACAATGTATCTGGATGGGGCCAAGGCGCTGAGTTCACTGCAAATCCCTGTGCCCTGGTTCCCTGACAATGAGGGAAAAAGAGAGAGGGGGGTCACTGTGAAATCTGTCAAGTCTGCATGACCAGAGCTACTGAGCTTCTCAACCATGTGTAAAGGCATCTAGTGACTTCTCAGGACCTAACAAATTAGACTGTGGGTTATAATTTCTGCTAAGACATTCTGTCAGAGTTCTGGATGTTTTTAAATTGTGTGTATAGATGTTACTCATATTTTTGTCTCTCTGATTGAATGGGGAAATGCTCTCCCCCTACTTTATTCTGGAGCAGGAGGAGAAAGAAAAAAGACTTCATAATGAGATGAAATCTAATGAATTTTCAGTTCTGTGAAAACAATGCAAATGCTAGAAAATAAGCAATGTATGCCCTTTTTAAAGAATTGGAAGTACTAAAATGGAAAACCAATAAATGACCTACTGTATAGCACAGGGAACTCTGCTTAATTTGATCTGGCAGCCAGGATGGGAGGGGAGTTTGGTGGACAATGGATACCTGTATATGTATGGCTGAGGCCCTTCACTGTTCACCTGAAACTATCATAGCATTGTCAATCGCCTATACCTCAATACAAAATAAAATTAAAATGGTAATAGGATTAATACTATTAATAGAATAATTCAATGCTGAATTTAATATTTTCAAATACAGTGGAATGTACCTTGAACCATGGAATTGTCTGAGTATTTCTGTCCCAAAATTCATACATTGATATCATAACCCCAAGCATGATGGTGTTAGGATGTGGGCCTTTGGCCAGGTGGAGACCTCATGAACTATGTAAGTGCCCTTATGAAAGAGACCTTGAGAGCTCCATGACTCTTTCCGTCACCCGAGGACACAGCAAGAGGCACCAGTCATGAATCAAGAAGGCAGCTGTCCCCAGACAGGAACCATGCTGCAGCCTTGATCTTGGACTTCTAACCTCCGGAACTGTGAGCAATAAGTTTCTGCTTATAATCCTCTTGAGTGGGCGATGTTTTGTTGTAGCAGTTCAGACATTCTAAGGCCAGTATTGACAAGGACCCCAGGTGGTCATCGTGGCTAAGACTGAGCGCCATCAGAGGCAATCTCTGAGGAGAGGCTGAGTGATTCTGCCCTGGACGCGGCCTGCTCCGCCCTCCCCAGCTCCCCCTGTGTCCCTCTGTCCAGGGCCGAGTTCCTGACTCCTCTGTCCACGGTCCTGGGCACATGACGAGCTCTCTCAGGAGGGCTTTCTCCCTCTCTTAGGAGACCTGCACAGACCAGCTCTGACTTCTGTGCTCACCCGGGATGAGGTGAGTTACATACTTCTCTGCCGATTCAACGTCACATTAATAATTACTGCTTCTACTGGCTTGTGTGCATGTTTAGTCACAGCAGATATAGAACTCCAAATGAGCTGGTGGATTTCTCTGATAGTAACTGAGGAAATATCACAGACTCACAGAACTGTGGGATGAGTGGTCCTCCTGGAGATTCTGTCAGACTCCTACACACTGAGTCCCCATCAATCCATTGATTATGAGGCAGGATTTCCTACCCAGGGCTTGCTCCAGAGGGATTTCTGCTCATGAATCTTTGCTCCAATATAATCTTGCTTCCTTCTCTTCACCTGCTGTCCCTTCCCTCGTGGAGGCAGTGATTCCCCTGTCTCTCACCTCTCTTACTGATTCAAGAATTTTCCGTCTACTTGGTGTTTTCCTTGTTGGGACAGAGAGGTGACTCCCAAGCTCCTTACCTGAGGAACTAGAAAGTGCAGGTCCACAACTGATTTCTTAAGTTATACTGTGTGTGCTAATTCTGATGAAATGTGAGTTTTAAGTGTGGATAACTGACTCTGTTGAAACTGTGTTAAAATCAGCTGGACAGTCGTGTAAGTTCAATACTTTGGCGATTGGCGATTTTTTCCTTAATGCGTTCTTGCAATAGTTAGGGATGTCTCTAAGAGGTTTGGTGTGTCTGCTTTCCTGTCCTCCTGTCGCAGTCACGTATACTCAGTACATATTTGTAACTTCTGTGAGGGAAATGGCAGCCCACTCCAGGATTCTTGCCTGGAGAATCCCAGGGACAGAGGAGCCTAGTGCGCTGCCATCTGTGGGGTCGCTCAGAGTCGGGCACGACTGAAGCGACTTAGCAGCATTATGCATCATCCATGTTGGTAAACAAGATAAATGTGGTCCTTTAAAAAAAATATGTATTTATTTATTTGGCTGCGTTGGGTCTTTAGGTGCAGCACATAGGCTTACTTGCTCCTCGGCATGTGGAACCTCGATTCCCCGATAAGTGCTTGATCCTCTGTCCTTGCATTACAAGCCGGTTTCTTAACCTCTGGACCCCAGGGAAGTCCAGGTGTAGTTCTTAACTTCATGGAACTTACATGCTGGTGGAGAATAAGGATATGCCATATTAGAAATTAGTATACTAATAGAGAAAAGTATAACTGATGTCATGCATATGTCCTACAGGTTGAGCCCTACATGTGGAGTATGACAGTGTCTCCCTTCTCAGGCGAGGAAAAGATCAAGAATTCTTTCCCAATGTTGATTCTGTAAGACGACTGTTGATGTCATCACCTGCACAGCTTCCTTTCACCTTCAGGACACTGACATCCTCTCCATGTCTGTTCACAGAGATGCCCTGAGAAACGCAGGGGAGGCCGCTGTGAAAACGATCTTTCCGTTCCAGGTGGTTGTTGGGGCTCTGGGTAATGTCATCCTTTTCTTCCACAGCATCTCTCCAATCTTGTTTGACTAGAAAAAGAGATGCACAGACGTGATTCTCACATACTTGGCGCTGGCCAGTCTCCTGATTATTCTCTTCTCTGGGATTCCCCATATAATGGCAGTTTTTGTTTTGAGGAAGCCCCTGTCCAGCCTCGGGTGTAAGTTTGTGTATTACATACAGAGGGTGGCTCGCAGCACCGCCCTGTGCTCCACCTGCGTCCTGAGCACCTATCAGTCCTTCACTCTCACCCCCAGGAGAGCGGAGTGGGTGATGCTCAGAGGAAGGGCCCCCAGGGTCACTGGCCCTTCCTGCTGCACCTGCTGGATGCTCAGTTTCTTAATGAATATCTGTGTTCCCTTGATGATTACTGGTCCAGAGAACACAAGACATGATACTGACAATCAAGGGAAGTGGTTCTGCTCTCCCACAGCTCCTTACACCGGTTTTATGTGCTTTTGGTCCGTCTCTGATGCCGTTTCTTACCCTCATGGTCTGGTCCAGTGGCTCCACGGTGCTTCTCCTGCTCAGACACCGCCAGAGGGTTCAGTATATCCACACCCCACTGGGCATCACAGACGCCCCAGAGACCAGAGCCGCCCATACCACCCTGATGCTGGTGGTCACCTTCGTCATCTTCTATGTGCTGAATTCTGTTTTTTCTTTTTATGTCAGTGCCTTTTTAGATTCTTGTCTATGGTTGATACAGACCTCTAGTGTCTTGGCTTCATGTTTTCCCACTGCTTCCCCCTTCCAGTCGCTCCTGAGGGATCCTAGAACTCCTAGGTTCTGCTCTTGAATTGTTAGAAAAAATGGTTAAATAGCTAAATATGTAGTGCATCCGTGTTCAATCTCTCAGTCATGTCTGACTCTGCAACTCCAGGCTCCTCTGTCTACAGAATTTTCTAGGCAAGAATATTGGAGGAGGTTGCCATTTCCTCCTCCAGGGGATTTCCCTAAACCAGGGCTCAACCTGTGTCTCCTGCATCGGCAGGCAGGCTCTACCACTGTGCCCCCTGGGAAGCCCCTTAGATACATAGTAGACAGCTTCAATAATAGCCAATTCCTTTCTTCTGTAATTATTTATATATTTGTTTTCTACCCACTTTTACTGAAGCATAATTGATGTGACATTGTATCACTTCAGGTCTTACAACATTATGATTGAATATTTGTATATGTTGCAGATAATCAGTCAAATAAGTCTAGTTAATATCTATCTACCTCTGTGTTGTTTTCGGTGTTGTCACATCCGATTCTTCGTGATCATGTGAACTGCAGCACACCAGGCCTCCCTGTCCTTCACCATCTCCCAGAGTTTGCGCAAACACACGTCCATTGAGTCGGTGATGCCATCTCATCGTCTTGTCCTCTGTTGCCCTCTTCTCCTCCTGCCCTCAGTCTTTCCCAGCATCAGGGTCTTTTCCAGTGAGTCAGTTCTTCACATCAGGTGGCCAAAGGATTTGAGCTTCAGCATCAGTCCTTCCAGTGAACATTCAGGGTTGATTTCCTTTAGGATGGACTGGTTTCATCTCCTTGCTGTTGAAGGGACTCTCAAGAGGCTTCTCCAGCACCACAGTTTGAAGGCATCAGTTCTTCAGTGCTCAGCCTTCTTTATGGTCCAACTCTCACATCCATACATGACTACTGGAAAAACATAGCTTTAACTATATGGACCTTTGTTGACAAAGTGATGTTCTCTGCTTTTTAATACACTGTCTAGATTTGTCATAGCTTTTCATCCAAGGAGCAAGCGTATTTTAATTTCCTGGCTGCAGTCACCATCCACAGTGACTTTGGAGCCCCCAAAATAAAATCTGTCACCATTTCCACCTCTGTACGTACTACAAAAATTTTCTTGTGACAAGAACTTTGAAGATTGACTCTCATCACTTTTCATTATGCAATACAGTATTATTAACTACTGTCTCCATGCTGTACGTTTATATACCCATGACTAATTTATTTTTTATGATTAGAATTTGGTACCATTGATGTTTATACTCGGTACAAATTTTTACACAAAGTCCAAACAACTTTGAAGGTCAAATAGATAAATGCTCTTGCTGCCTTGAGAGGTCTGAAAGTGAATCCATGAGATTATCAACTTGAGAAAGATCCCAGCCGTTACTAAGGAAACCCGTTTCCCCCTTGGCCAGTGCAGCTGCCTGAAAGAAGCCTCCTTTCTTCAGGAACACCTGAAGTGTTTTCACAAAGTTATCTCCCTGTGGTGTAGCTCATATCCGATATGTGCTTACACATGATCCAGTATTGCTCTGCATTGTGTTACTCCAGAGGGGGTGGGCGTTTTATTTCATAGGTGAGGATAAGAATCCTGGGAATTGGAGATGGTGTTATGTTTTTGTGTTTTTTTTTTCACTCGTGTTTCTCTGATATGCTGTAGTGTTACACAAAAATCAATGTTACTCAATGGGTTACATCATTTTTCACATTGGATTTCCTTTACATGGTTCAGTTCAGTCAGTTCAGTGGGTCAGTCATGTCCGACTCTTTGTGACCCTATGGACTGCAGCATGCCAGGCTTCCCTGTCCATCACCAGCTCCCGGAGCTTGTTCAAACTCATGTCCATTGAGTTAATGATGCCAACCAACCATCTCATCCTCTGTTGTCCCCTTTTCCTCCTGCCTTCAATCTTTCCCAGCTTCAGAATCTTTTTCAGTGAGTCAGTTCTTTGCATCAGGTGGCCAAAGTATTGGAGTTTCAGCTTCAGCATCTTTCTCCTTCCAATGAATATGCAGGACTGATCTTCTTTAGAATGGACTGGTTTGATCTCCTTGCAGTCCGAAGGACTCTCAAGAGTCTTCTCCAGCACCACAGTTCAAAAGCGTCAATTCTTCGGTGCTCAGCTTTCTTTATATTCCAACTCTCACATCCATACATGACTACTGGAAAAACCATAGCTTTGACTAGATGAACTTTTGTCGGCAAAGTAATGTCTCTGCTTTTTAATATGTCGCATAGGTTGGNCTCCAGCACCACAGTTCAAAAGCATCAATTCTTCGGTGCTCAGCTTTCTTTATAGTCCAACTCTCACATCCATACATGACTACTGGAAAAACCATAGCTTTGACTAGATGAACTTTTGTCGGCAAAGTAATGTCTCTGCCTTTTAATATGTCGTATAGGTTGGTCATGGCTGACCGTCAGTAAATTTGATTGATTAGACAGATGAAGTCATACGACGGAGGGAAGAGAAGCTTCCTGTTCCATATTTTTCACTTAAACGTTTAGTCTTCGTCACTGAAACACAGAATATTGAGACTTAGTTTTATAATTCATCCTAATCACTGTTTTCTGTGTTGCTTTGTCATAATATATTTTTCTGAGAAAATGTGGCATTTTTAATATTCCATTGTACTTAGTAGTCTTAATGTATAATTATTTATATTTATTGCTGTATCAATTACATATGAGCTTCCAAATTTTCTTATATTCTCCTTAGAATTATTATGACTGTTTCAAATAATATGTCAGAATAGAAATGCTCCAACCAAAGGACACAGACAGGCTGATTAGATAAAGAAACAGACCCATATACCAGCTATTTACAAAAAACTTTCCATCTAGAGACACACGTAGACTCAAAGTGATGGAATGGAAAAGGTTATTCCACATAAAGCAAAATCAGAGAAACAGTTATTCAAAACAGACTTGAAAATAAAGTCTGTTACAAGAGACAAAGAGTAACCCTACATATTGATTGAAGGGTCAATCCACGAAGAAGATGTAACAATTGTAAATATATATGCACCCAACATCAGTTCAGTTCAGTTCAGTTGCTCAGTCGTGTCCGACTCTTTGCGACCCCATGAATCGCAGCACGCCAGGCCTCCCTGTTCATCACCATCTCCCGGAGTTCACTCAGACTCACGTCCATCGAGTCCGTGATGCCATCCAGCCATCTCATCCTCGGTCGACCCCTTCTCCTCCTGCCCCCAATCCCTCCCAGCATCAGAGTCTTTTCCAATGAGTCAACTCTTCGCATGAGGTGGCCAAAGTACTGGAGTTTC
>SJYT01039592.1:407879-452579 GCA_006410635.1 Cephalophus harveyi
TGTTCCATGTCCAGTTCTAACTGTTGCTTCCTGACCTGCACCCAACATAGGAACACCTCAATACAGAAGGCGAATCCAGTGTGTGTGTTACACCCAAGCCCCTCAGTCCAGATGAGCCCGTTTCAGGAGCTCAGTGGCCCCCTGGGCCTGGAGCTTCCACACTGCATGGCTTAGATCTGGATGCTTTCACCCACTCAGCTGGAAGTCTGGGGATGAATCGTGTGTTTCAAATATCAGAACCTGAAGTGTTAGTAATTCTCTTTGTATCTTCATTACCTAGTTGAGGAATGGCACATAGTAGGTCCAGACTGTCTCTATGTTTTTGTGTTGAGCAACGTCCCCACAGTGAATAATCATTCAATATATTAAAACCTTTACACACATTGTCCTAGACATGGCCATGAATGTCCAACTTTATAGGAGCAGTAGGACTTCCCTGGTGGCCCCGGGGTTAAGAATCCGCTTGCCAGTGCAGGGGACACGGGCTCCATCTCTGGTCTGGGAGGGTTCCACACGCCCCAAAGCAACTGAGCTTGTGCCGCGGTGCCCTGGAGCCGCGGTGCCCTGGAGCCGAGCTCTGCAGTAAGAGAAGCCACAGCGAGAGGCGCACGCACTGCAAAAAGAGTGGCCCGCTCTCCAGTGAGAGGCAGGCCGTGCACAGCCCCGGAAGCCTCCTGCAGCCAGATAGCCCGCTCTCCAGTGAGAGGCGGGCCGTGCACAGCCCCGGAAGCCTCATGCAGCCAGAATAAACTGCTTTTTAAAGAAGCGGTAGATGCTCTGTCTAGCAGGGTTATCTTGGAAACCCCTTGTGTATGAAATGCGGACGTGTCTGCTGCCTTCGCGCACCAGTTCTCCATAGACGGCGCCTGGTGGGGAGGGTGGATGGGCCCCCAGGAGAGACGCCAGGCCAAGTGCCCACCTAATGGAGCAGGTGTCAAACGTCCAATTACCAAGCTAAACTTCCAACCACCAATTGACCATCCACGGAGCAATTTGAAGAATTCTAACATTTTCTCCCTAATATAATTTTAATAAATTCTTTTCCCCAACCCCTGTCTGCATGTCCCAGAGAGCATCTTGCCAGAGCTAATGGACTGTAACACAAGGGCAGGCTGGTGATCCAATGACAGGCTCACAGAGGTGGTCTGTGGGTGACGTGGAGCCAGTGACAAAGTCCTTTCAGAGTCACGTGGATACAAGGGAGACCTGAGGATCCTGAGGAGGGAAACTCTGGCTTCAAAGGGGGCGTTTTCCAGGTTAAACAGACCTGAGGCCATAAATAGAAAGGGCTGTGGAACTTAAACTCAGGAGAAAGCCCAGCCTCCAGATCATGTGCTGATGATCAGTGTGAACACACTTTGGAACAGTTTGGAAGAGTGAGGCCGTGAAGGAAAATGCCCACCGGGAGACAGTGAAGGGAGCCCGGGTGCTCCGTGAGTGTCCCTCCCCCGGCGATGACTTTCACTGTAAACTTGGGCTCTCTCTCCCGCAGGGAACACAGAAAACTCTCCCTGCCCTCTGCTCAGCTGCTTGCGTGGACCTTTTCAGTAATTGCCAGGAGTTGTCCCTAGTCCCCAGGCGTGGGTGAGGGTGACGGGCACGGGGGGTAAGATCTGGCCCTCACTGGAGATGCCCCAGACTCTCCATGCAGACAGTGTCACCTCCGCTCCAGATGACATGATAATGGCTCCTCTGTGGGGAGAGCGGGCCCAGGGGCCCTGCCCCTATAACTGGGGCCCATCCTGACGGACACTCCCTGCACAGAGCATGGTGCTGAGTGCAGGCAGGTGAGTGCTCCCTTGTGTTCAGTCTCAGCAGGAATCAGGAGAGCCGGCTCTCAGCGGGAGAGGAGCTCAGAGCTGCGTGGTCAGCGCCTTGGGCAGGACAGGGGCTCCCCTACCTTGTCCTGAGCTGCCCGTCCATGCCCTGGCTGGCAGGTGGAAGGTGGGAATGTGCTGGGGTGTGCATCTCAGTGGGACCAGGGCCGTGAGTTCACTGCAAATCCTGTGTCCTGGGGTCCCTGACAATGCGGGGAAGAGGGAGGAGGTCACTGTGGAATCCCTTCCAAGTCCTATATGAGCAGAGTCTCTGAGTCTTTCAACCATGTTTAAAGGAACTCTGTTGATATTCTCAGACCTAATAGATTAGGGTTAGTATGAATATATGAGGACATATTTTTGTGCCGAGATCATTAGAACTGGAAAATCCTACAGCATCAAATAAGCCCTGAGGACACAGACACACACGTGCGCAACAGAAATGCACAGAATTACGCTGCTTAATAAGAACAGGCACATTTTTCCTATTTTCAACCCCTCTTCAGTCGGATGAAGGTTTTCACTAACTTTTGGCAAAGATACTCTCTCTCCACTCTGCGTGGGTTTTGTGTTGTTGTATGTGATCCACATATTTTTCTCAAGAATATGGAAAAAAATCCCAACTGTCCTTCCTTAACCTGAGGCATTATGGAAAGGGAAAAGAATCTGCAGGGAGATGAAATTCAGGTAATTTTCAAGTCTACCAAGAAATGTGAGTGATGAAAAGGAACCAGTGTACAATTTTTTTTTAACTTATAAATAGAAATTAGAATATGACTGGCTTTTTTAAGTTAACTTTGCATTTTATACTCAGAAATGCACTAAAATATATCTTGGGCTGTCCAAGGTCTGAAGTTTGCTGCTGCTGCTGCTAAGTCACTTCAGTCGTGTCCGACTCTGCGCGACCCCATAGAAGGCCGCCCACCAGGCTCCCTGTCCCTGGGATTCTCCAAGCAAGAACGCTGGAGTGGATTGCCATTTCCTTCCCTGGGTCTTAAAGTTTCAGTCCCTGCAAATGTTGTGCTTTGAAAACCTAACCCCAAACATGACCGTCTTTGGAGGTGGGTGCTTCGTGCCCTCACACGTGGCATTAGTGTTGCCGTAAGAGAGGCTCTGCAGAGCGCCGTAGATTTTTCCATCACGTGAGGACGCTCTGGGAAGCACCAGCCATGAATCAGGAAGGGCGCTCTCACCGAGGGGTCCTCGCGGCAGCCTTGTTTGTGGGCGTCCAGCCTCCAGGACTGTGAGCAGTGAAGTTCTGTTGTTTATAATGCCCTGAGCGGGTGATGCACTTTTTTTTTATAACACCTCAAGCAGACCAAAACAGGTGAATACAGAGAAGGACCCCAGGTGGCAGTCCTGCTTAAGACTGAGGCCTTACCTCGAGGCGAGCTCTGAGAAGAGGCTGAGTGATTCTGCACTGGACGCGGCCTGCCCCGCCCTCCCGAGCCCCGCTGTGTCCCTCTGCGCAGGGCTGAGCCCCCGCCTCCTCTGTCCACGGTCCTGGGCACACGACGCGCTCTCCTAGCAGGGCTTTCTTATTCTCTTAGGAGGCCTGCACAGACCGGCCCTGATTTCTGTGCTGACCTGGGGTGAGGTGAGTTACATTCTCCTCTGAAGGTTCAGCCCCACATTAATTCCCGCTGCTTCCACTGGCTTGTGCGTGCTTAGTCACAGCACATACGAAGTCCAGAAAGTTTGATCATTCCCTGAATCTAAAGTTTGCTCTGTGTCTCCAAATTGTTCTTTGCCTTGTAGTATGCCTAGGAGTTTTTCCTTGATATCTGGACATGAGGTACAGGGTAAAAGGAACTGTTAATCAACCTTCAGTGATGTGGTGGTGAGGTGAGGGGAGAGGGGAGATTCTACATCCTGCAATGAGGTCCCAGTCTCTCTGTGAGCCTGTGCCTCTGGACTGTGAACCTCACCAGCAATTCTCTGCTTTTTCTCTCCCCAGTCGATGGGGCAGGATGGCTAGTGTGGGCTGGATGCTGGGTATTTCCCTTCCCAGGTCAGTCAGGCTCTGAGGAAACACCAGGTGGTTAGGCTCCAGTTAGCTAACCTCTCCTAAAGGCAGATTACGAAGAACCTTGTGGTCTGATGTATTTCAAAATGGTTTCCCCCCTTCCAACCCCCACTGAAAGCACAAGGAGATTTTGCCACTGATTTTTCCCTCAAAGAAATATCACAAAACTCAGAACTGTGGGGATCTCCCTATAACTTGGTCTTCCTGGAGTTTCTAATTGCCAGACTTCTCCACGCGGAGCCTCTAGCAACCCATGGAGCCTACATAAATCCATTATAAGTTCAGGGCTTTCTGCCCAGGGTCCGAGGTGTTTCCCTCATGAACCTGTGCTCCAATACCCTCGACCCCTTCTATTCACTGTCCATCTCTCCAATCATGGAAGCAGAGATTTCCCCTCTGTTCTCGCCTCTGTTAGGAATCCAAGAATTTACAGAGTATTCTGTGTGTTAGTTAGTGTTAGGACGGAAAGTTGACTTCCATGAGGGAGCAGAAGCCAGAGCCGCATGACTGGTGTTTTACTGTTCTTTTGTGTCTCTGATGAGCTGCGCGTTCTCCAAGGTGGACACCTGGTTCAGCGACAACTGTATTAAATTTAGTCAGACTCTCCTATAATCTCAGTAATATTGTTTCATTTTTCAAAGTTAATATGTTACTAAATAGAATGATTGTATATTCTAAAGGGGAAGGGTATATCACTGTCTTTCTCTCATGTCACCTGTAATACGTATATTCAGGACATGTTATTTAACACCAATTATTGGTCAACCAGGGCTTCCCAGGTGGTGCTATTTGGTAAAAAAAAAATAAAATAAAACCCACCTGCAATGCAGGAGACATAAGAGACTCGAGTTCGATCCCTGGGGCTGGAAGATCCCCTGGGGCGGGCATGGCAACCCACTCCCGGTATTTTTCATGCAGAATCCCAGGGACAGAGGAGCCCGGTGGACTACAGTCCACGGGGCCACTAAGAGTCGGACGCAACTGAAACTTGGCGTGTACGGACGCACGCATCCGTCAGTCGTGTTATTGATCACGAGAGACATGGTTCTCAACTTGCCGGACCTCACAGGCTAGTGGAGCATCAGGTTATACAAGTGGACAGAAATAAATACAAAATAGTAAGTGGGACATTGTAGCTGATACTGTGCACGTGTTCTCTAGGTTGAGCAGGACAACGTCTCCCTTCTCAGGAGACAGAAAATGCAAGAATCCTTTTCCACTTTGATTGTGTAAGCAGACTACTGATGTCAGCACCAGCTCAGCCCCCTTTCCGCTCCAGGACACCCTGACGTCCTCTCCATGTCTGTTCACAGAGAGGCCCTGAGAAACCCAGGGGAGGCGGTTCTGGAAACCATCTCCCTGTTACAGACGGTGGTTGGGGCCCTGGGTAACGTCATCCTTTTCTTCCACAGCATCTGTCCGATCTTGCTTGGCCGCAAGACGAGACCCACAGAAGTGATTCTTGCCCACATGGCTGTGGCCCATCTTTTGATTATTTTCTCTGCTGGGATTCCCCACATAATAGTAGCTTTTGTTTTGAGGAAGCCCCTCTCCAGTCTCGGGGGCAAGTTTGTGTATTACGTACAGAGGGTGGCTCACAGCACTGCCCTGTGCTCCACCTGCGTCCTGAGCACCTGTCAGTCCTTCACTCTCACCCCCAGGAGAGCGGAGTGGGTGATGCTCAGAGGAAGGGCCCCCAGGGTCACTGGCCCTTCCTGCTGCCCCTGCTGGATGCTCAGTTTCCTAATGAATGTCTATGTTCCTGTGACAGTCACTGGTCCACAGGACAACAAACAACTATACTGATAACCATGGCAGGTGGTTCTGCTCCTCCTCAGCTCCTAAAGCACGCTTTCTGTACTTGTGGTCCGTCTCTGATGCCGTGTTTATTGGCCCGATGGTCTGCTCCAGTGGCTCCACGGTGCTTCTCCTGCTCAGACACCGCCAGAGGGTGCAGTATATGCACACCCCCACTGGGCACCATAGATGCCCCCCAGAGACCAGAGCCGCCCACACCATCCTGATGCTGTTGGTCGCCTTTGTCACCTTCTACACACTGAATTGCATTTTTGTTTTTTATATTGCTGCATTTTTAGATTTTCGCCTATCATTGCTTCATACCGCTAACATTTTGGCTTCATGTTTCCCCACTGTTAGTCCCCTACTGCTGCTCCTTAGGCATCCTAGAACTCATGGGCACTGCTCTTGGGTTTTTAGGCATGATGGCTGAAATAGTAAATATGAAGAAACTTAAATATTAGCTACAAGTTCTCTATTTTATAACTATCTACTGAGCACTGTTTACTTTGAAGTATAATTAGCACACACCATGACAGAAGCTTTGGTTGTGCAACAGAGTAACACAGTATTTGTGTGTTGTTGCTGTTGTACAGTCGCTAAGTTGTATTTGACTCTTTGCAACCCTATGGACTGCTGTGGAAGCACGCCAGGCTTCCCTGTCCTCCACTGTCTCCCAGAGTTTGCTCAAATTCATGTCCGTTGAATCAGTGATGGCAACCAACCATCTCATCCTCTGCCGCCCTCTTCTCCTTTTGCCTTCAATATTTCCCAGCATCAAGGTCTTTCTCAGTGAGTCAGCTCTTCACATCAGGACAAAATATTGGACCTTCAGTCTGAGCATCAGTCCTTCCAATGAATGTTCAGGGTTGATTTCCTTTAGGATTGATAGGTTTGATTTCCTCACAGTTCAAGGGACTCTCAAGAGTCTTCTCCAACACAACTCGAAAGCATTAATTCTTTGGTGTCAGCCTTTTGTATGCGCCAACTCTCACATCTGTGCATGACTACTGGAAGAGCCATAGCTTTGACTATACAGTCCTTTGTTGGCAAAGAGATGTCTTTGCTTTTTAATATGCTGATCAGGTTTGTCATAGCTTTTCTTCCAAGAAGAAAGCATCTTCTAATACCATGGCTGCAGTCACCATCTGCAGTGATTTTGGAGCCCGAGAAAACAAAACCTGCCACCGCTTCTACTTTTTCTCCTTCTACTTGCCTTGAAGTGATGCGACCGGATGCCACAATCTTCATTTTCTGAATGTCGAGTTTTAAGCCAGCCTTTTCACTCTCCTCTTTCACTTTCATCAAGAGGCTTTTTAGTTCCTCTGCACTTTGTGCCATTAGAGTGCTGTCATCTGCATATCTGAGACTGCTGATATTTCTCCCAGCAATCTTGATTCCAGCCTGTGCTTCATCCAGCCCATTTCTCATGATGTTCTCTGCATATAAGTTAAATAAGCAGGGTGACAATATACAGCCTCGACACACTTCTTTCCCAGTTTTGAACCAGGCTATTGTTCCATGTAAGGTTCTAACTGTTGCACCTTGACCGCCATACAGGTTTGTCAGGAGGCAGGTAAGGTGGTTTGGTATTCCCGTCTCTTTAAGAATTTTCCAGTTTGTTGTGATATAGCGTAGTCAATAAAGCAGAGCAGATGTTTTTCTGGAATTCCCTTGTGTTTTCTGTGATCCAGCAGACGTTGGCAATTTTACCTCTGGTTCCTCTGCCTTTTCTAAACCCTGCTTGTACATCTGGAAATTCTTGGTTCACATACCACAGAAACTTGGCTTGAAGGATTTTGAACATAACCTTACCAGCGTTGGAAATGAGCGCGGTTGTCCAGCAGTGTGAGCATTCTTTGGCAGTGCCCTTCTTTGGGTATTTGTATAGAATGCAAAACGTCACAAGTCTAGTTAGTACCATATCTGTATATAGTTACAAAGATTCGTCTTGTGGTGACAACTTTTAAGATTGCTCTCTTAGCGACATTCAGATATGCAGTAGAGTATTGTCACATCTTGTATACCGCCTCTCCATAATTATTTATAAAAGAAAGTTTGTACCTTTTTTTCCATTCTTTACTCTTCCCTTTCTTTTTTAAATTTTGACCCTGCTTGCAGGATCCAGTCCCTGACGAGGGATTAAACTCGTGCCCTCAGCAATGAAAGCACCAGGTCTCCACCACAGGCCAGCCAGGGAACTAACTCCCCGTGCCTTCTGATTTCCCTGGTGGCTCCGACGGGAAAGCGTCTGCCTACAATACGGGAGACCCAGGTTCGAGCCCTGGGTCGGGAAGATCCCCCGGAGGAGGCAATGGCACCCCACTCCAGTACTCTTGCCTGGAAAATCCCATGGATGGAAGAGCATGGTAGGCTACAGTCCATGGGGTCGCAAAGAGTCGGACACGACTGAGTGACTTCACTTTCACTTTCTGACATGTGTACTCAGTACCAAATTTTTACATAAAATCCCATCAACCTAGAAGGCGAATCAATGTTGGCACCGCCTTGAGAGATCTGGAAGTCAAACCATGAGATAACAGCTCAAGAGGAACTCAGTTACCCTCTTGGACAGTGTAATTCTCTGAAAGAATTGGCCTTTATTCGGTATCATTTGAAGTGTGTCCACACACTTTATTTCCACATTAGTTTGACTAATACCTGATGTACACTGATTGGCACTTATTCCAATATTGGTCCCGATAAATATCACTCCTGAGTGGTGGGGAGATCTTATTTCATGATGATGCTATGAAACCTGGAAAATGGAGGTGATTTTCTACACTCTTTTGTCTTTGTTTCACTTCTATTTCTTTAATATGATGTAATGCCACACATAATTATCAATATTGTACAGTGGATCATTTTACCTTTGAACCTGGACTTTCTTTCCATATTTGGCCCTCAGTAAATATCACTGACTCGATGGATGGAGTAACAGGAAGGAATAGTAGAAGGTGCCCACTCCTGTTTGCCACATAAACATTTAGTTTTCATCACTGTTGTGCAGAATCTTGGGACTTTGTTTTCTGCTTTATCCGAATCGCTATTTTCTGAGTTCCTTTTCTCTAATACTGTCTTTTAGGAAAATGCGGCATATTTATTATTGCACTTTTTAAAAGAGGTCGTCTTAATGTGTAACTCTTTGTATAGAATGCTCTAGTCATTACATATGGTTCACAAATTCTTATATTCTGGTTAGAAATACTATGACCATTTCAAAGAATGTGTAAGAATTGAAATGCTCCAACCAAAATGGATAAAGAAACATACCATGCACATGCTGTACAAAGCACTCACTTTCGCTCTGAAGACACACAGGCCGAAAGTGACAGGATGGAAGAAGGTATTCCTCACAAGCGAAAATCAAGAGAAAGTCAGAGTAGCAATGCTTATTAAGAGAAAATAGACTTTAAAGTAAGATTGCTATAAGCGACAAGGAAGGACACTACATAATGCCCAAAGGATCAGTCCACGGAGAAGATGAGACAGTTGTAAATATATTTGCACCCATCATGGGAGCACCTCAATACAGAAGGCGAATCCAGTGTGTGTGTTACACCCAAGCCCCTCTGGGTCCAGATGAGCCCGGTCCAGGTGAGCTCAGTGGCGCCTGGGACGGGAGCTTCCACACTGGACGGCTCCGATCTGGACACTTCCACCAGCTCAGCTAGAAAGTCTGCTGATGAGTAATGGGTTTCAATTATCAGAATCCAGGCATTAGTAATTCTTTTTGTATCTTCATTATCTGGTTGAGGAATGGCACATAGTAGGCCCAAACTATCTCTATGTGTTTGTGTCCAGCAACGTCCCCATGGTAAATGGTCATTCCGCATATTAAGATGATTTTCAAGCACACTGTCCCAGACAGGGGCCATGAATGCGCAACTGTATAGAAGCAGTAGATGTCCCATCTACCTGGGTTATCTTGGAAAACCCATGTTTATGAAACGTGGACGTGCCTGCTGCCTTCATGCGCCGATTCTCCACTGAAGGAGCCCAATGCAGAGAGTGTACCGTGTTCCCTCGGGACAATGATCCCAGGCCCACTGTGCACCTAATGGAGCAGGTTTCAAGGATTCAAATACCGATTTAAATCTCCAACTAGCAATTGATCATTACAGCGATCAACTTAAAGAATTCTGAAGTCTAATATTGTCCTAATAAATTCATCTTGCTAACCCCTGTCTGCACATCTAGGAATGCACGTGACCAGGCTCATGGACTAGAACACAGGGACAGGCTGGAGGTCCAACGAGAGGCTCAAGGAGTGGGCTCCATGGGTGACGTGGAGCCAATGACGAAGTCCTTTCAGAGTCACGTGACGTGAGGGAGACCTGAGGATCCTGAGGAGGGAAACTCTGGCTTCAAGGGGGCGTTTTCCAGATTAAACAGACCTGAGGCCATAAATCGAAAGGGCTGTGGAACTTAAACTCAGGGGAAGCCCAGCCTCCGGATCACGTGCTGATGATCAGTGTGAACACACTTTGGAACAGTTTGGAAGAGTGAGGCCGTGAAGGAAAATGCCCACCGGGAGACAGTGAAGGGAGCCCGGGTGCTCCGTGAATGTCCCTCCCCCAGCGATGACTTTCACTGTAAACTTGGGCTCTCCCGCAGGGAACACAGAAAACTCTCCCTGCCCTCTGCTCAGCTGCTCGCGTGGAGCTTCTCAGTAATTGCCAGGAGTTGTCCCTAGTCCCCAGGCGAGGGTGAAGGTGACGAGCACGGGGGGTAAGATCTGGCCCTCACTGGAGACACCCCAGACTCTCCATGCAGACAGTGTCACCTCCTCTCCAGATGACATGATAACGGCTCCTCTGTGGGGAGAGCGGGCCCAGGGGCCCTGCCCCTATAACTGGGGCCCATCCTGACGGACACTCCCTGCACAGAGCGTGGCGCCGAGTGCAGGCAGGTGAGTGCTCCCTTGTGTTCAGTCTCAGGGCAGGAATCAGGAGAGCCGGCTCTCAGCGGGAGAGGAGTTTGGAGCTGAGACTGTGCAGGATGCAAGCTGACCCTGCCTCACTCTGAGCGTCCACACCCAGGGTTGCAAACAGCTGGACACGACTGAAGCGACTTGGCACCCATGCAGGAGCGTTGTTTCTCAAACCAGCGCAGCTGAGCACAGGCAACAGGGTGCAGAGGCCAGAGCCAAAGGAGGCTATCCAACACAAGGTTAGGTTTGCTCTCTGTTATGACTGGGGCCACGGCGAGACGTAGCTTTCTGGGAATGCCGTGGAAGTTGCAGGTAACTGTAATTCACAGCAGAGATCAGAATCCATAAGTCTTGTATCTCCTCCTTCTGTTGCTGGAGACGCTGTGGAATAGCAGTAGCTGATGCTCACAGGATGTCGAGTGTCCAGACACTGCGGGCAGAATCTGTCAGTCAACAGGGTGAGCTGTACTTGTCCTCAAACAACTCTCAATGTATTGGAAGAGAAAGTGTTGGTTGCTCAGTCGCGTCCAACTCTTTGCAACCCCAGGGACTGTAGCCCGCCAGGCTTCTCTGTCCATGGGATTCTCCAGGCAAGAAGAGAGGGCAAGAGAAGTCAAGAAGATCCCTTCTCCAGGGGATCTTCCCAGCCCAGGGACTGAACACGAGTCTCCTGCATTGCAGGCAGATTCTTTACCACCTGAGCCACCAGGGAAGCCCAAAGAGAGAGGTGGCGTAAAAACAAAAGCAAAAAAAAAAAAAAAACATAGATTTAGTTTTTGTGGGTTTTTGAGTAAATGACATTTTATTATTCAAATTCTCTGGTGTCAGTGTGCAACAGGAAAATCACTTCCTCCTCATAGACTGACTTGCATTTCAGCAGCAGCATCAGTGAGAGATGGGTATAGAAACAGCGGGATGTTAAAGAAAGTTCATCTTCTTTCCAACGGAGCAAGAATTTCAGCTTCTTTGCTAAGGTAACATCTGTGTTTACTTCAGTGATCTTACCCCCTTTTGCTGCTTCTAGTATCTTCTCTTTCAAGTTTTCTTTTTATTATTTATTTTTTTAATTGGAGGCTAATTACAACACTGTAGTAGTTTTTGCCCTACATTGACATGAATCAGCCATGGGTGTATATGCGTCCCCCATCCTGAACCCCTCCTCCCACCTCCCTCCCCACCCCATCTTGAGACTGAGATAGCGAATCAGAACCCGAATCAGAACCCGTCACTGAGGATTATCATCAGGCGACTGTGAGCAAGTGAAACCAAGTGGGCTGGAGTCTGAGGGAGCAAGACGGAAAGAAGGGAATTCCAGGAAAAAGGATGGATGTGAATTGTTGTGATAAAAGGAAAATGTGTGTTTTTTTTTTTTAAGGGAAGTAAATTCAGCTGGACTTCGGACAAGACACTAGTAAGATGGGAAATGCCTTAGGCGCCTAACCTTGAGCGTTATAATCATCCCTCACATTCCTACCTCGCGGGCGGAGAGCTTATCTTTTCAAAAAACCAGCTGTTGTCTTTGCTGATCTTTTATCACTATGGTCTGTATCTCATTTACTTCTGCTCTGACTTTTGTTAATGCTTTCTTTCTGGTGAGCATTGGGCTTAGTATTTTTTTTTTTCTTTTAGTTCCTGGATGTATAAAGTTAGATTGTTCCTTAAAATCTTTCTTCTGGGACTTGCCTGGCAGTCCAGTGGTTAAGACTTCACCTTCCAATGCAGGGGGTACGGGATCCATCCCTGGTCCTGGAGCTAAGACATCCCACATACCTTGAGGTCAAAAAACCAAAACATAAAGACAGAAACAATTGTAATTAATTCAATAAAGACTTTAAAAATGGTCCACATCAAAAAAAAATCTTAACAAAAAAGACTAGTTATCATATTCGTTTCCAAGTTTAGCAGGATTCTCATTTTTACAAAAATGAAAACTAATGAAGATGAAAAGCAATCTGTCTGTGCATTGAGTCTAACAACCAAAGTATTTTATTAGCTTTCAGGTGACATAATTGACAACCAAAAACTGTACTTATTGAAGGTGTACACCTGGATGTTTTGACTGAAGTGTTTATTTTTACATATGGCCTGAGGCAAGCTGGAAACTGCTCTAGAAAAATCTCTCCACAGACTTCTCAGCAAGTCAAGACCTGCAAAATTATTAATGATTAAAATTCTTTTCACACTAAGGTTATTTTCCATGCCAAATAGATCATCTGAGGGACTTCCAGCAGCCTGTAGAGTCAGAGCTGCCAATTTCACGATGGGTGTTTTGTATACTATCGCATCAATGTATAATTTAGATTTCTGCACAGTTGGGACTATATTCTTTGAAAATTTTAATAACTTCTGTAACCCTGTAATATGTATATTATTCTGCCTTTCTGTTTAATTTTCTTCATGCATGATAACGGTAAGGAGGATGAAAATGAACTGTAAATATGGTGCAGGCACCGACTCCATGGACGTGAGTTTGAGCAAACTCCGGGAGATAGTGAAGGACAGGGAGGCCTGGCGTGCCGCAGTCCATGGGGTCAAAAAAGAGTCAGACACGACCGAGCGACAGAAGAACAACCATGTTTTTTTATTTTTGTCTCCTTTCACTTATTTACCAACTACATGTTTATTAATTTATTATTATGTGTCAATCATATATTTTTTACCAACACAGGCATGGCTTCTAAGCTCATAGGTTTTACATCTGTGTAGGGAGCCAGAATATAAAATAGAAAGGAATACAAAGTAATGCTGATAAACTGTGAGACAGGTGTCAGTGGTTTACTTCTGCAGGTTCAGTCCCTCCTCTGTGATGGATGATGGTGTCTCTCTTTTCAGAACAGAAGGTCCAGGGCCTGTGTACAAAGTCATATAAGAGTCCCCCTGTCTGCCCTAGCAAATCCTGGTCTTCACGCCAGGCCACTCTGAAGCCCTCTCCACGTGTGCTCAGAAGGATGTGAGAAAGCAAGAGTGCCAGTTGCTCGGGCATGTCCGAATCTTTGTGACCCCGTGGACTATAGCCCGCCAGGCTCCTCTGTCCGTGGGATTCTCCAGGCAAGAATACTGGAGTGGGTTGCCATTCCCTTCTCCAGGGGATCTTCCTGACCCAGGGATCAAACCCGTGTGTCCTGCATTGCAGGCGGATTCTTTACTGTCTGAACCACCAGAGAAACCCACATTCAGAAAGATGCTCCTCCCCAGAAAGAATCAGGGGAAATGTTTCTGAAAGCCCTGTTTCTGTTACAGGTTGGGAACGGGGTTCTGGCTAACGTCATCCTCTTCTTCCATAACGTCTGCCCAGTCTTGCTGGGCCACAAACAGAGACCCCTGCAGATGATTCTCACCCACATGGCCGTGGCCAACTCCTTGGTTCTTCTCTCCGCTGGGGCTCCCCACACAATGGCAGCTTTTGTGTCAAGGAAGCCCCTGTCCAGCCTCGGGTGTAAGTTTGTGTATTACGTACAGAGGGTGGCTCGAGGCACCGCCCTGTGCTCCACCTGCGTCCTGAGCACCTATCAGTCCTTCATTCTCATCCCCAGGAGAGCGGAGTGGGTGATGCTCAGAGGAAGGGCCCCCAGGGTCACTGGTCCTTCCTGTTGGATCTGCTGGATGCTCAGTCTCTTAATGAATATCTGGATTCCTGTGAGCATCTCTGGTCCACAGGACAAGCACAACTATACTGACGCCCAAGGCATGTGGTTCTGCTCACCCTCGGCTTCTAAAGCAGGCTTTGTCTACCTGTGGTCCACCTCGGATGCCGTGTTTCTTACCCTCATGGTCTGGTCCAGCAGCTCCACGGTGCTTCTCCTGCTCAGACACCACCAGAGGGTGCAGTATGTCCACACCCCCACTGGGCACCACAGATGCCCCCCGGAGACCAGAGCCGCCCACACCATCCTGATGCTGGTGGTCACCTTCGTCACCTTCTACCTGCTGAATTCTGTTCTCATTGTTTATATCAGGGCCCATGATGATTTTCGCCTGTGGTTGATGCAGCTCTCAGATGCCTTGGCTTCGTGTTTTCCCACCGTTTCCCCCTTCCTGCTGCTCCTTAGGGATCCTAGAACCCCCAGGTTCTGCTCCTGAATCTTGGCAAATAGATGGGGAAACAATGGAAACAGTGACAGACTTTATTTGGGGGGGAGCTCCAAAATCACTTCAGGTGGTGACTACAGCCATGAAATTATAACACGCTTGCTCCTGGGAAGAAAAGCTATGACCAACCTAGACAGCATATTAAAAAGCAAAGACATTACTTTGCCAACAAAGGTCCATCTAGTCAAAGCTATGGTTTTCCCAGTAGTCGTGTATGGATGTGAGAGTTAGACTGTGAAGAAGGCTGAGCGCTGAAGAATTGATACTTTTGAACTGTGGTGTTGGAGAAGACTCTTGAGACACTTGGACTGCAAGGAGATCCAAACAGTCCATCCTAAAGGAAATCAGTCCTGAATATTCATTGGAAGGACTGATGCTGAGGCTGAAACTCCAATACTTTGGCCATCTGATGCAAAGAATTGACTCATTGGAAAAGAGCCTGATGCTGGGAAAGATTGAAGGCAGGACGAGAAGGGGACGACAGAGGATGAGATGGTTGGATGGCATCACCAACTCAACGGACATGAATCTGAGCACGCTCCAGGAGATAGGGAAGGATGACGTAGTAAACGACAGTAAAGGGAAGCCTGGCGTGCTGCAGTCCATGGGGTTGCAAAGAGTTGGACATGACTTAGCAACTGAACAACAACAAAAAAAATGAAGGTGTTATAAATCATCAAGTTCAAAATAAAATCTCCATCTGTGCCCTGAGACCACTGGTAGCCTTTGCTTGTTGAAAAGGAGGATAAGAAAGAATCTTGGGTGTTAGGAAAAGGGAGAGAAAATGACTATTCTGTAAGTTCCTACTCTTCATATACTTTTCATGCATGACACCATTGATGTCACGTCATATACTGTGTGGGATCCACGTTCAATATTTTCAGGTCGGTGGATTACGCTTTAGATGTAAACACAGCCTGTGATCTTTCACAACAAGAAGCAAAGGCTGAAACTGGGTCTATTTGCATATTAAGAACCAGTTTACCCCACCTCCCCCAGGAGTGTGGGATAGACATGTAAACAGAGTTGCATTTAAAATGGAAAACCGACAAGGACCTACTGTAGACCCAGGGAACTCTGCCCAGGGTCATGTGGCAGCCTGGACGGGAGGGGGGTCTGGGGGAGAGTGGACCCATGTGTATGTGTGGCTGAGTCCCCTTGCTGTCCACCTAGAACTGTCACAACACTGTTAATCAGCTATACTCCAGTACGAGATAAAAGTGTTAAAGAATAAATACAATTTGTCAAGCAAAAAAGAATCCGTCAAGTTGTCCATCAGGCAGATTTCATCACAGCATTATAATCATGGAATTATAACTACATCTATCCCACCTCTCAGTTCATGAGAAATGAAGTTTTCAATTGCCTCAAGACATTTTTTTATATCCTTTGCTTTATTTAATCCTCTTAATGGCCCCAGGAATTTAAATTATTACACCAATGAAGGAAAAAAACACTTATAGGCAAGCCCATGTAGGATCTTGGGCCAAATACAGACTTGGGTTAGGATTCTGGAGACTGGGCATTTAACATGCTGCCTGTCACAGACTGAAGGGGCATTCTGGAGGTGACGGCTCATTCGTCCCCATGAACAGAAATTCCTGAGCGACACACGCGTCCAGGAGGCTGTTCTCCCAGGACGGGCCGCGGTAAAGCTGTGGTGTCACCTCCCTGGGTCACCACCACCATCTCTCTTCAGGGTCATTAAAGTCCCACTGAGACTTGACTCTCAAAAAGCACCCCTTCTCATGGAGTTTCTCCAACTCGGCACTCACTACAGAGCACAAGTCTTTTTCGAGCCTGCAAAAATAGAGACAGAAGGAGAAGAGATGGAGACAGGATGGGATGCCAAGATGGGTGTCCCAGAGAAGCTAACTTCTATGTCCCATGCACCTCTCTCTACCTCCAGCTTCATGCAGAGATTCCAAGGCACTAGAGCTCCTTTCCACAGACGGGAAATCCCCAGGAAAGATGATGAAACAAACCTAAGACAGGGCATTCCAGTGAAAAGCACAACCACAAAGGGCCTACACAGCACAGAAAACTACTCAACATTTTGTAAGAACCCACGAGGGAAAGGAATGTGAGTAGAAAAGAAGAGATATAATCAACACGGAATGCATAACTGAATCAACTTTGCTTTACACAGAAAGCACAGTTACAAATCAGCCGTGCTTCCATTTTTAAAAATGTGTGACGGAGCATCTGCAGAGATGTGGATGGACCCAGAGACTGTCAAACAGAGGGAAGTAAGTCAGTGGAAAACAAGTGCCATATATTAATGCAGATATGTGGAATCCGAAAAGTACTGGTGTATACAATCTTATTTACAAAGCAGAAGCAGAGACACAGACATTGAGAACAAACATATAGACATAAAGCGGGGGTGGTGGGGTGGGAAGAACTGGGAGATTGGAACTGACACATATCCATTATTGATACTACGTATAATCGGTGACTAACGAGAACCCGCTACACAGCACAGGGAACTCTACTCGATACTCTGGCAACCTAAACAGGAAAGGGAAAGGGAAGTCGCTCAGCCGTGTCCGGCTCTTTGCGACCCCATGGACTGTAGTCTACCAGGCTTCTCTGTCCAGGGGATTTTCCAGGCAAGAGTATTGGAGTGGGTTGCCATTTCCTTCTCCAGGGGATCTTCTGACCCAGGGATCGAACCCAGGTCTCCTGCATTGCAGGCAGACGCTTTACCCTCTGAGCCACCTAAATGGGAAGGAAATGCAAAACAGAGGGGATGTAGGTAGCAGACGGCTGATGCACTTTGCTGCAGAGCAGAAGCTAGCAACTAGACCCCAATAAAAGCTTCTAATGTGTGTCTTAGTTATGAAGCCGATAATACGAAATCCTCAACGTACAGCTTTTGACCAACTTCTCAAAGTGGGCAAGGTTCCCTGGTATTGAAGAGGATTCCTGCTAAAACGTGCTTAGTTTAAGGTCTTTCTCAAAAAAATAAATAAGTAAAACCACAGCTTATCTTTCTGACCTCATCTCCAGGATATTAAACAAGGTGGGAAGTGTTCTAATTAAATGCTCTTCTTTCAAACGAACTCGCAGTTGCCAGTGGCAAAAAAAATAGAGCCTGGGATGGACATGCACACATGGCTGTATTTAAAATGGGTAACAAGGCCTACTGCAGACGCAGGGAACTCTGCTCAGCGTCACGTGGCAGGCTGGATGGGAGGGGAGTTTGGGGGAGAATGGGTATACATATATGGATGGCTGAGTCCCTTCACTGTTCACCTGAAACTATCACAACACTGTTCATCGGCTGTACTCCAATACGAAATAGAAAGTTTAAAAAATCAAATGCGCTTCTTGCAATGCCCCCAAAGGTCACACAGAGCTCAGTCCAACCTTGGGGCTCCACACACGTTCCTCTGACTTCCTCGGAGCACACGCCTCCCTCAGCTGCAGTCACTGTCTGTCTTCCCCGCCAGACACATGGTTCATCCCTCCAGCCTCGCCGGGACCCCCCAGACACGCCTTCCCTCACCACCCTGCTCACCCTGATCACCACAACCCGGAGCTTCCCTCCCAGCATGCTCGGCAGCTAGCCCTGCTGTCATGGGTCTTGAGTTTATCTCCCAAAGACGGACAGACACCACGATGAGAAGGCCCAGGACCATGTGTCACACCAACCGCCACGCCCTTGTGCTTGGCCCAAGGTCAGCGCTGGGAAGGAAGTCGCTGAGTGAACGTCTGAACGAGACACGGCAGGCACCAGAACGGGAAAAGCAGGGGACTCACTCCCCAAAGCACCAAGTGCGTAGGACCGCGCCATCCAGTCTGGGGACCACCAGGCACACGTGGCTGGTTAGTTCAGCCTAAAGACTAAAAAGTCAGCTTGTCCACCACAGGAACCACATTTCAAGCGTCCGGTACGTGCACGCCGCTAGCGGCTCCTCTACTAGACAACGAGGACGCAGACCACCACGCACGACGCCGGAAGTTCGCTGGCCCGAGCCGCCCGGGGAAACTGACCCCCCGGGGAAACCGAACTGTGGGCTCGCTCTAGGACCTCGCCCCGTTCATCCCCATCCCGACAGCCGCTTCCCCGCGCAGGAGTCGGGATTACCCGAGTTTCCGCAGCTTGCACGTCGACTTTCTCAAGGGCTTCCACAGCCTGCTGACTCCGTCCGGCCCCAGGTCATTTCCTAAAAGGTTCAGGTTCTCCAGGCTTTTACTGCTTCCGAGAACAGAGGACAGCTGCTGGCAGCAAGCGGCCGTCAAACTGCATTTCTCCAACCTAGGGGTGGTGGGACAGAAGCGTGAAAGATGGTCCTCCAAGATGGAGGAGTTCCAGACAAAAGGGACTCAGGATTTAGGGGGAAACACGCTTCTGAAGGGCTTCCCAGGCAGCTCAGTGGTAAAGAATCCGCCTGCCAAGGAGGGAGACACAAGAGACGCGGGCTCGGTCCCTGGTTGGGGAAGATCCCCCGGAGAAGGCAGTGGCAACCCCCTCCAGTACTCCTGCCTGGAGAATCCCATGGACAGAGGAGCCTGGCGGGCCACAGTCCACGGGGTCGCAAAGAGCTGGACCCTGAAGACACGCACACAGCACGCGTGCTACTGAAGCAGACTTGCTAACACACACCAGACACTTTCCAAGTGTTGACAGGTAACACTTAATCCATATGCCAATCCTGTAAAAGGCAGGGGATACCGTAAACCCCACCTGACAGATGAGGAAGCTGAAGTTTAGCCTGCCCGAACATGGAAGAAGTAATTTTAGTTTAAAGTGGACGTGTTCATTTATAAGGCCCTGAAAAGGACAAAAATAACACGACCATCCCTCATTACACTTTTTCCATCCTATTTCTACATTTCAAATGCAAAAATCTGAAAATACTAGCTAGCTACTAGCAATACAAAGGCAAAGTGACAAGAGATTGACACATAAATCCGTAGCTAACAGACGTATACACACAGTAGATCCACAGGCGCCTGGATGACAGATGTTACAGAGAGATGGGACTGGAGAGAGAGACTACAGAATACATCTTTCAGGCAGAATGTAAACTACCACTGAATCTGTTCAAAGGTTAATGGCAATTCTTTGTACCCCTTTTGCACCTTTTCTGTAAATTCAATGTATTACCAGAAGAAAAGGTAACCACCACCCCCCCCAAAAAAAAAAAACAATGAAAGAAAAAGCACTGACTCACCCAAGTGTCTGCAACACACAACTCGGACTTTTCAGGACGCTGCACAGCTCCTTCACGCCCTCGTCCTGAACGTCATTGTTCCCGACGTCCAGAATCTTCAGGTGACCATTGCGCTTGAGGGCGTGAGCAAGCTCGCAACAGCCCGTCACCGTGAGAGAACAGTGTGACAAGCTGCAAGATGAAAAAGAGAAAATACAAACGAGGAAAAGCAACCCTTGAACCCTTCCTCTCTGCACGTTCCAGCCCGCCTTCTAAGGAAAAAGGCGACGCAAAAACCAGGCTTCTCCTGAGCCCTGGAAAGAGGAGGGTGCTGGTTAAGAGGTCTGAACGCCTGGGCGCCCCATGTACCCGTGAACGGGAGAAAGGAGGAGGAACAGCCACGCGGCCCTCTCCCCGCCCACCCTCAGGCCATCGATGGGCTCGCCTGTGTTCAGGACTTCTCTCTGCAACACTGACCCCCAGGGCACCCAGATTCTTTCTTTTTTTGTTGTTGTTGCTATCAAAGAATATTCCATCCTAAAGGAGATCAGTCCTGGGTGTTCATTGGAAGGACTGATGTTGAAGCTGAAGCTCCAATACTGGCCACCTGCTGTGAAAACTGACTCATTTGAAAAGACCCTGATGCTGGGAAAGATTGAAGGCAGGAGGAGAAGGGGACGACAGAGGACGAGATGGTTGGATGGCATCACCGACTCGATGGACATGGGTTTGGGTGAACTCCGGGAGTTGGTGGTGGACAGGGAGGCCTGGTGTGCTGCGGTTCATGGGGTCACAAAGAGTCGGACACGACCGAGCGACTGAACCACCCCCACCAGTGACACCCACCCACACGTTCCCACCTCCAGCAAAACCAAGAGCCTGCTGGGGACTGGCCAGCGGGCCCAGGACTCAGAGCCCAGCTGACCTCGGGCCGAGTGACACGGCCCTCCCCGAGGCCTCTGACCAAGGCGGCGGCGGGACTCACTTCAGGCTCTGCAGGGCGCAGTCCGCACGGCCCAGGGCTGCGCACAGAAGCCTCGCTCCCCCGTCTCCCAGGGCGTTCCTCCTCAGGTTCAGGTGCGTCAGGCTCCGGCTGCGGAGGAGGGCGTCCGACAGGTGTCTACAGCTGGGGGCGCCGAGCCGGCAGCACCAGAGCCTGTGCAGCCAGAAGCACAGAGAGGGGCGCTCAGGACAGCGCTCGGGCGCCGCCGCCCTCCCGCCCCCGCGGGGCCTCCCTGAGCCCCGGCCCGGTACCCTCTCACCCCAGGCTGACGCATCGAGCACACCGAGGATGCGCCGTCACTCACGGCTGGGTTAAAAAAATAAAAGCATCTTTGGTTTTGCTTTTTTGAGCTTTATACAAATGTGTTAAGTCACTCCAGTTGTGTCCAGCTCTCTGTGACCCCATGGACTGCAGCCCGCCAGGCTCTCCTGTCTGTGGGATTCTCCAGGCAAGAACACCGGGGTGGGTTGCCCTTTCCTCCTTCAGGGCATCTTCCCGACCCAGGGAGGGGCCCCAGGGCTCCTGCATTGGCAGGCAGGTTCTTCACCACCAGCACCACCCAGGAAGCCCAGGGGTGCAAAGGGACCCCCAGGGCTGTCTCTTATACACATCTCATGATCTTCATCTTCTGAATGTTGAGCTTTAAGCCAACAGTCAGGAAGATCCCCTGGATGAGGAAATGGGGACCCACTCCGCTGTCTCTTATACACATCTAGATGTGTATAAGAGACAGAGCCAGGAGGGACTCACTCCAGCCTCTGCAGGATGCACTCGGGCCGCGTCAGGGAGCCGCCCAGCAGCCGCGCGCCCTCGTCTCCGAGCGGGTTCAGTCCCAGGCACAGTCGAGTCAGGCGGGGGGCACTGGTGAGAAGTGAGGCCAAGCCCTCACAGGCGGCTGCCGACAGGTTCCCCTTCTCCAGCCTGCAGGGGGGTAGACGCCGGGTGAGCCCCGCCACGCCCGGCTCCCCTTCGGCTCCCCAACTCTCCGGGGCCCAGGGCTGTGCAAAGATCAAGTCAGGCAAGGAAGAGGAGCACCAAGGAGGAGAGCGAGGCGGCGAAGGTGACACCTCTCTACCGCAGGACACTCCTCGCATCCTCACAGATGATCCTACGGAACAGGAGGAGGCTCACAAAGCTGTATACATCTTAATTATGTCGAATTGGTTCATAATGCCTTTCAGGTCTGCTATATTCTTCTGCTTCTCTGTACATTCACTCAAATTCCTGAGAGTTTGAAATTGAAACTCCAACTAAAAATCTTCATTTATCTACTTAAACAACTGTAACATATAACGGAACCATATGTAACTTTGTTCTGTGTTTTCCAAACCTGTTTATAGTTTCATAATTTAAAATTTTAAAAAGATAAAATATGTATCAAAAAATTTTTAATTTAAAAGGAAACTCACAGACTCAGAATGAACTTATAGTTTCCGGTGGGGAGGGGGTTGGGGGAAGGGATAGTTAGGGAGTTTGGGATGGACATGGGCACATGGCTGTATTTAACACAGAGCACCAACAGACGCGGCTGTAAGCGCAGGGAACTCTGCTCCACGTGGCAGCCTGGAAGGGAGGGGAGTTTGGGGGAGAATGGATGCATATTAATGTTCGGCTGAGTCTCTTTGCTGTTCACTTGAAACTCACACAACATTGTTTGCTAATCAGCTGTACCCTACTACAAAATGAAACGTTTAAAAAAAAAGATTTCTCTATTTCAGTCCTGCTGACCGTTGGGCCAGATCGTTCTTGGGGGGCTCCTCCAAGGCTCCGTGGGGCTTCCCACGTGGCTCAGTGGTAAAGAATCTACCTGCCAACTGCAGGAGACCCGGGTTCAATCCCTGGAAGATCCCCTGGAGGAGGAAACGGCCAACCCACTCCAGTCTTCTCGCCTGGAGAACCCCACAGAGGCCGCAAAGAGCGACCAAGGGTTGGATGTGACTGAGCACGCGCGCTCCAGGGCTCCGGAGGCTCTGATCACAGCTGGTCCTGACCCACTAGATGCCAAGAGCAAACTCCCCTCCCCACATGTGAAAACCAAGCCTGGGTCCAGACACTGCCTCACGTCCAGGCGGGACAAAATCGCCCCGGGCGAAAAGCAGCCTGTTTGGAGGAGGCTGGCAGAGGCCTGAGGAGGTGAGACGAAAGAGACAAAAGCAGCTGATGGTCACCACGGCCAAGACAAGATGAGAGCGAAGCTGGCTGAGAAGGGCCCGGAGGGGAGAGGGGAGAGGCAGCCCGAGACGGGCCCCTGGGGAGAGGGGAGAGGCGGCTGAGACAGCCCCGAGGGGAGAGGCACCGAGACAGGCCCGAGGGGAGGGGTGGGAGGCATGGGGGTGACGAGACCCTTGTCGGGGGTAGGGAGACAAAACGTGGGGTCCCCGAGGCGCCCCAGATGCAGCCCCACTGACTGGAATCCTGCAATCCTGCCAGGAAGGGCTTTCTGCAGAAGCAGGGCGTCTTACGACAGCTCCTTCAGGGCACAGGCGGCCGTCCCAGGGGGCTCCCGCAGTCTCTCCAGCTCAACGTGGGAGAGGTCGTTGTCCGCCAGGCTGAGGAAGCTCAGACTCGAGTTCCTGCCGAGTTCCACGAAGAGCTGATGGCAAACCTCAGCGCTCAGGCCACAGGACTCCAACCTATCAGAGAGACCCAGGGCTTCCCTGGCGGCTCAGACAGTAAAGAACCCGCCTGCCAATGCAGGAGACCTGGGTTCGATCCTTGGGTCGGGAAGATGTCCTGGAGGAGGAAATGGCAACCCATTCCAGTATTCCTGCCTGGAGAATCCTCAGGGACAGAGGAGCCTGGCGGGCCACAGTCCACGGGGTCAGAAAGAATCGGACACGACCGAAGCAACTTAGCACGCGCGCTCCACCCCCTGCTTTCTCCCCCTTCGCTGGCCTTTGCAACGTTGACTCCAGCCCTCCTAGTGAGTCCTCAAACCCACACGTGATGTTGGGGACAGGCCTGGGACGCAGCGACTCACCACAGATACTTGAGACTGCAGGCCGAGTGCCCCAGCATTCTGAACACCCCCGGGGACACGGCGGCGTCCAGGCTGTTGGAGCTCAGGTCCAGGTGAGTCAGGTGCTGGTTACCTCGAAGCAGAAGGCCAAGCTTCCTCAGACCCTCCACGGGGGACACAGACTTCCAGCTGCAGAGAGACGCAGGGACGGAGCGCTGGAGGGGAGACGCTCCCACGGCTCATCTTTCCAACACTGCACACCCCCCACCGCCATGGCGAGGGACTGATCCCAGAGGAACCCAGGCTCTGAGGCGAGCAGCGCTGAACTGCACTCGATTTCCATTTCTAATTGGAGGACAATCGTTTTACAGTCTGCCCCGTACAGCAACACGAACCAGCCACAGGCACACACAGGCCCCTCCCTCTGAACCCGCCTCCCGCCCCATCCCACCCGCTAGGTCATTGCGGAGCACCGGGCTGAGCTCCCTGAGCTATCCAGCAGCTTCCCACCGGCTGTCTGTTTATACAGTTAGGTGTGTCTGTGGGCTTCCCAGGGGACTCATTGGTAAAGACTCCGCCTGCCAATGCAGGAGATGCAGGTTCGATCCCTGGGTCGGGAAGATCCCCTNACCGGGCTGAGCTCCCTGAGCTATCCAGCAGCTTCCCACCGGCTGTCTGTTTATACAGTTAGGTGTGTCTGTGGGCTTCCCAGGGGGCTCATTGGTAAAGACTCCGCCTGCCAATGCAGGAGATGCAGGTTCGATCCCTGGGTCGGGAAGATCCCCTGGAAGAGGAAATGGCAACCCACTCCAGAATTCTTGCCTAGAGAATCTCATGGACAGAGGGGCCTGGCGGGCTACAGTCCATGGGGTCGCAGCGAGTCGGACAACTCTGAACAGCAAGACGGGGGTGGGGGAGTTGCTGAACTGGCTTCCTTCTGCTTTGGGAGAAGTCCCCATCTCATAAATACTGAAGTCTTTCCCCAGGGACTTCCCTGCTGGCCAGTGTTTAAGATTCTGCCTCTCAGTGCAAGGGCTGTGGGTTCAATCCCTGGCTGGAGAGCTAAGAACCCACAGGCCTTCCAGCAGAAAAAAAAAAAAAAAACAGAAGCAGTACCACAACAAATTCAATAAAGACTTTAAAAATGGTCCACACACACACACACAAAATCTTTAAAATAAAAGAACACTTTGTTTCTCTGCCATAACGTAAGCTCCACGAAGGCAAGAAGTGACTGTTCTGGGACTTCCCCGGTGGTCCACAGGTTAAGAATTTGCCCCGCCTATGCAGGGGACACAGGTTCGATCCCTGATCCAGGAGGATCCCATGCGCTGCAGGGCCACTAAGCCCATGCGCCAGAACTCCTGACACCCGGGGGCCCCAGAGCTCAATTATTAGAGGGTCGGGTCCCCGGGTGTTCACCGCAGCGCTGTTTGCAATAGCCAGGACACAGAAGCAACCTAGATGTCCAGCGACAGACAAATGGATAAGGAAGGTGTGCTCCGTATACACAATGGACTATCACTCAGCTGTAAAAAACAATGCATTTCAGTCATTTCTAGCGAAGTGGATGAACCTAGAGCCTGTTATACAAAGTCAGAAAGAGAAAAATACTGCATATCAACGCACGTATATGGAATCTAGAAAGATGGTGCAGATGAACCTATTTGCAGGCAGCGATGGAGATGCCAACAGAGAATTGTGGAAACAGCAGGGGAAGGAGAGGGAGGGGCGGATGGAGAGGAGCACCACCGTGTACACGCGATGGGCTAAGGTTGGGGGCGGGTGACAAGCTGCTCTCTAGCTCGGGGAGCCCCTTCCGCGACAGGGAGGGAGCAGGGAGGCAGGAAGCGGATGAACGTGTAATTATGGCTGATCCGCCTTGTTGTCTGGCAGAAGCCTACACAACGCGGCACAATTTAAAAAAAAAAAAACACAAAAAGGTCAGACTCAAATAAACCAAGTAGAAATACAAGGTGCCACGTACAAGGGAGTGCCCCACACTGATTCTAGAGCCGTGATTCCTGACAGTAACTGAGCTGTTGATGGCTCTGAAGGAATGTGCTCCTGAAAGGTCCAGTCTCCCGCTTGCCACTTCTTACTCCATCAGATGGTCATTTTAAAAAAAACTCCAGTCGACTCTGCCTAAGTAGGAGCTTCATGACTTCATAAAATCAAGTCCCTTGATTTTATTCTCCTAAGCGCCCAGCTCACTTTCTGGGTAATAGGTATTTATGACCGTCATCAAAAGATAAAATAAGTTGGGCTATTCTCCAGTTGTGTTCTTCAAATGGTGAGCGTCTCACACTTACGCCAGTTTCTGGAGTCTGCACCGTGGGTTTCTGAGCTTGAGACACAGTCTCATCATGGAGGCAGTGCTAAGCTTGCTGTTACTCAGGTCCAGCTCGCTCAGGTTCCCGCTGCAGAACACCGAGCAAATATCCTCCCACTGATGCATTCGGAAATCGGCAGCCCTCATCCTGCGTGGGGGAAACAAGAGAGAACGCTGATGAGGGTAGATGAAACCCAACCAACACCCAGAACGTGAAGTACAGGAGGCAGGAAGACACCCTCACAAGGGACTCACTGGGGCCCTGAATACGAAAGTGTGCAACCCGAAAAGCAGAGACACCGCTTTGCCGACAAAGGTCCGTCTAGTCGAGGCTATGGTTTTTCCAGTAGTTGTGTATGGATGTGAGAGTTGGACTATAAAGAAAGCTGAGCGCCGAAGAATTGATGCTTTTGAACTGTGGTGCTGGACTCTTGAGAGTCCCTGGGACTGCAAGGAGATCCAACCAGTCCATCCTAAAGAAGATCAGTTCTGAATATTCATTAGAAGGACTGATGCTGAAGCTGAAACTCCAATACTTTGGCCACCTGATGAGTCAACTCATTGGAAGATATCCTGATGCTGGGAAAGATTGAGGGCAGGAGAAGGGGACGACAGAGGATGAGATGGTTGGATGGCATCACTGACGCAATGGACATGAGTTTGAGCAAACTCTTCAGTTCAGTCGCTCAGTCGTGTCCGACTCTTTGCGACCCCATGAATCGCAGCACGCCAGGCCTCTCTGTCCATCACCAACTCCTGGAGTTCACTCAGACTCACGTCCATCGAGTCCGTGATGCCAACCAGCCATCTCATCCTCGGTCGTCCCCTTCTCCTCCTGCCCCCAATCCCTCCCAGCATCAGAGTCTTCTCCAATGAGTCAGCTCTTCGCATGAGGTGGCCAAACTACTGGAGTTTCAGCTTTAGCATCATTCCTTCCAAAGAAATCCCAGGGCTGATCTCCTTGCAGTCCAAGGGACTCTCAAGAGTCTTCTCCAACACCACAGCTCAAAAGCATCAATTCTTCAGTGCTCAGCCCTCTTCACAGTCCAACTCTCACATCCATACATGACCACTGGAAAAACCATAGCCTTGACTAGACAGACCTTAGTCGGCAAAGTAATGTCTCTGCTTTTGAATATGCTATCTAGATTGGACATAACTTTTCTTCCAAGGTGTAAGCTCTGGGGGATAGTAAAGGATAAGGAAGCCTGGCATGCTGCAGTCCATGGGGTCGCAAAGAGCTGGACAGGCTATGACTTAGCAACTGAGGAACAGTAATACTGATACAGCGTTTAAAACCACCGAGGGGAAAAAAGCCAGTAAGAAGCTATGCTGTAGAGAAGCAAGAAATAATCTCAACATCAGAAGATCTTCACTTGAGGGAAGGTCTGAAACTTCCTTATGCCTTAGGATGATCACGCATAAAGTGAGGGATGATGTTGTGGGTGTTAATTCTCATAATAAGTTGAGATTACTTTTGGAAAAATCACTTGTAGTAAAAGCACTTACATGACCCAATACTGAACATCACCGAAATAGTCACCTGTTGAAGTTTTAGGGATTCCAGGACAGGACAAATAATCACCAATAAGTATCAGTTCAGTTCATTCACTCAGTCACACCTGACTCTTTGCGACCCCATGGACTGCAGCATGCCAGGCCTCCCTGTCCATCACCATCTCCCAGAACTTGCTGAAACTCATGTCCATCAAGTCAGTGATCCCATCCAACCATCTCATTCTCTGTTGCCCCCTTCTCCTCCTGCCGTCACACCCCCAAACCAAGCACCTTATTGATATCACTGTCAGGTCAACACAAAGAAATTAAGCTACTCAGCATTTCAACTTCTTCACTCAAAACTGAATTGGTGCTTCTCGAAAATTTGAGGGTTAAACAGGAAAGGGTTTGAGAACATATACAGCAACTCCTGTTTCAATATAACAATTTAGAAAACATTTCTGGGACCTGAATTTAGGAGAACAGCTAAGCTTCCTTATCATCCAGCCAGGAAGCCAGAAGTCTCAGGGAGAGGATAAAAAAAGGTCAGAGGAGAAGAACCAGATGAAACTCAAGTATTTTAAAATATTCTTTCAGGAGGACAAACTCAGAGAAAGCCTGAAGACTTTGGTGACACCACCGGCCCCCTCTGGCTCCAACACATGCCCAGAGGAGAGCCACAGGGCATTGCATGGAAGGTCTGGAGCTCTGAAACAGAGCTGGGCACTGACCTGGGCCGGGCTACTTCACAGCCACACGGCCTAAGAGAACTGTACATTCTTATCTCTGAGAGACAATAGCAGACCCCCCTCCACTGAGTTTCGGGCACCAGTTTGACACAGTAGATACCATCTCTTGAAGCCTGGTACAGAAACCTTCAACATGCAGGGTCTGAGATACAAAAATGACCCCAGAGTAAATGAGTTAAGAACCCAGGGAATCCTACATAAAACCTCAAGGAGAAAGTGCTCACAGGCTGGAACTGATCTAGGATGCTTGGTCAGTCCTAAAAGAAATCAGCCCTGAATATTCACTGGAAGGACTGATGAAGCCAAAGCTCCAGCCCTTTGGCCCCCTGATGCGAAGAGCTGACTCACTGGAAAAGACCTTGATCCTGGGAAAGACTGAAGGCAGGAGGAGAAGGGGACGACAGAGGATGAGAGGGTTGGATGGCATCCCCGACTCGGTGGGCATGAGTTTGAGCAAGCTCTGGGAGATGGTGAAGGACAGGGAAGCCTGGCGTGCTGCAGTCCAAGGGGTCTCAAAGAGCCGGGCGTGACTCAACAAGCAAACAACAAACCACGGATAACTCAACAACAGACCAGACCCCCAGTGTTTCCTGGAAGAACGTGCGTGGAGCCTGCGAACGGGAGCCAAAGCCAGGTAAGGAGGGGGGCCTCCGCAGTACTCACTCCGGAGTTCCCAGGCCGGAAGGCCTTTTCTTTTCTAGGACCCGGCTGACGGAGAGCCTCAGCTTTCGTAACTTCTGACAGTGCTTGAGGCAAAAGGAAGAGACCCGGAGGTGTTCGCAGCCCTGGATGTCCAGATCGGCCTCCGGGAGGCGATTCAAAACCCGCCGGGCCAGGTCTTCGTCCTGGGTCTCCTGCAGGCACTGGAAGAGCCAGAGGAAGTCCAAGTGGGCCGAGACGTCGCCGCACCTCTCCAGCTCCTCCGCCCAGGCCAGCACCTCGTCCGCCGCCCCGGGGGACACCCGGCAGCCCAAGGCCTCTTCCAGGCGCCGGGCCAGGTCTGCTCCTAAGAGGCCGAAGAAAAAGCGCACCGTCTGACGCCAGTAGGGGTTGGCGTCGGCGAAGGCGTGGTTCAGCCACCGCCTCATCTCCTGATGCCGGGGGACCCCGCCCAGCGAGCCCCGGCACCCCCGGAGCACGTAGAACAAGGCCGCGAAGAACTCCTGGAAGCTCCGGTGAGCAAACGTCACGCAGTGCTCACAATCGCTGACCCTTCGAAGAATCTGCAGCCTAAGCAGACCGTCGATGAAAGGGGCTTCCAGGCGCCGGCGCTCCAGGGCGTCCCCCGCAAAGGTGAAGGCGGCCAGCCACAGCCCCTCGGCGGCCAGCGAGCAGAGGGCCCTCCACTGTCCGGCCGAGCTGCCGGCCCGCAGACCCGGCTCCGCCCCCGCGAGGAGGCTGCAGAAGAGGCGGGCGTAGAGGCTGGTGGGGGTGGGCGCGCCCGGCGCCGGGGCCGCGGCCGGGCTGCCGGCCAGCTGCCGCTTGAGGCCGGCGCACACGGCCCAGCACGCCAGCGGCGCGGCGCACGAGCGGACCAGGGTCTCCGACCCGCGCATCCGGCGCCAGGCCTCCTCGGCCACGTCCGGGTCCCCCAGGAACCTCCTGAGATACTCCCGGCGGTCCCCTTCGGTGAAGCCCGGGATGCCCACGCGGCACGGGCTGAGCAGCAGCCTCCGGAGGGCGCGGTCCCCGGGGGGCCCGGCGGTGACGAGCAAGGTCGCCTCGGGGACCAGCTCCTTCTTCAGCAGGCGCACTAGGATGCTGGCCGCCGGGAGCTCCTGGTACCAGTCGGCGCCGGGCCGGCTGGCGGAGCCGTCGGGGTCCAGGGTCACCTCTTCCGCGCCGTCGATGACGAACAGCAGCCGCTCGGGGTGCGCCCTGAACTCTTCCACGGGGACCTGCGAGTCCGGCCAGTCCAGGGCCAGCAGGCCGGCGAAGCTGGTGTCGCCGAGCTCGGCCAGCCGGTGGCCGCTGATGTAAAAAACGTAGGAGAAGCGGCCCCGGAAGAGGACGCCCTCCGCCCAGTGCAGCGCCAGCTTGGCGGCCAGGGTGGTCTTGCCCACGCCAGCCGCGCCCTCGAGCAGCACGGTGAGGGGCGGCGCCGCGGCCCCCCGCGGGCGCAGGAGGCCCCGCAGCTCCGAGTGCTCCCGCTGCGTCACGTGCCGCAGGTAGATGTGGTCCTCGGGCCAGGGCGTGTGGTCCCACAAGGCCAGGATCCGGGTCCTCAGCCTCTCCCTGTACCTTCTTCTGTGGGCTGAAAGGGAAGGGAGGCGACACAGACGGCCCAGAGGCGCCTGAGATGATGCTCGGCATCACTGAGGACCATTGAAACTACGGGCGGTGGGAGCGAGGTTTGGGCGGAGAATGGATACAGGTAGAGTACGGCTGAGTCCCTTCGCGGTCCGCTTGAAACTGTTACAGCACTGTTAATCCACTGTGGTCGCTCTAGAGTTGCTAAGTCGTGTCTGACTCTCTGCAACCCCGTGGACTGTCGCCCACCAGGCTCCTCGGTCCAGGGGATTCTCCAGGCAAGAATACTGGAGCGGGTTGCCATTCCCTTCTCCAGGGGATCGTCCGCACCCAGGGACTGAACCCTAGTCTCCTAAAGGCAGGCAGATTCTTTACCCCGGAGCCAGAGGGGAAGCTGTACTCCAATATGAAATGAAAAACTTAAAAAAGAAAAAAAACCTACAATGAGGCATCGCCACACTGGTCAGAAGGGCCATCGTAACATCCATGAGAAATAAACGCTGGAGAGGGTGTGGAGCAAAGGGAGCCCTCCCACACCGCGGCTGGGGAGCGGAAGCTGGAGCCGCCACTAAGGAGAGTGAGGAGGTTCCTTAAAAAAGCCTATGCACACCCACTATATTGTATGTAGGTCTGACTTAGTTAATTTAGTATAATGGTGTCCAAGTCCATTCCGTATTGCTGCAGGTGGCACTGTATTCTTTTTATAGCTGAGGAATAGTCCACTACACACGTGCGCGCACGCGCGCACACACACGCACGTGCGCACACACACGCACACACAGATCCGAAAGTGGAGAAGGAAATGGCAACCCACTCCAGTGTTCTTGCCTGGAGAGTCCCAGGGACGGAGGAGCCTAGTGGGCTGCCATCTATGGGGTCGCACAGAGTCGGACACGACTGAAGTGACTTAGCAGTAGCACACCCACTTCCGGGCATCTATCTGAAGAAAGCAGATCCGAAAGGACACATGCATCCCAGCGTGCACAGCAGCGCTAGTTACCACAGCCGGGACGCGGAAGCAACCTAGATGCCAGTGACAGACGAATGGATAAGAAAGACCGGGGGCGTGTGTGCGTGTGTGTGCGCACGTGCGTGTGTATGCGCGCGTGCGCGCACGTGTGTAGTGGACTATTCCTCAGCTATAAAAAGAATACAGTGCCACCTGCAGCAATACGGAATGGACTTGGACACCATTATACTAAATGAACTAAGTCAGACCTACATACAATATCATTCATATGTGACATCTAAAAAATTCAAACTAGTGACTATAACAGAAAAGAAGACTCACAGACACAGGGAACAAACTCGTGGTTGCCCATGGGGAGAGGGAAGGAGAGGGGCAATACAGGGGGTGGGGGAGGGGAGGTACAAACTACTGTTCCTAAGACAGGCTACCAGGATGCTGTGTACCACACGGGGAACAGAGCTAATATTTTTACAAAAAAAACACAAACTGTAAATACAATGCTGCTGCTGCTAAGTCGCTTCAGTCGTGTCCGACTCTTAGCGACCCCATGGACTGCAGCTCACCAGGCTCCTCCATCCCTGGGATTCTCCAGGCAAGAACACTGGAGTGGGTTGCCATTGTGCAACCTGTTACAATTGTGTAAAAAATAAAATACAGCTACTTATCACTGCAGCGCAAAGTCCAGAGATGGACACTGTACCTAACCCCTTAGAGGAGACCCGGTGAGGATGTCCGGCTAACGGTGACCTGTTGCTCTTCCAGGCTTGATCGGAAGGTCAGATCGGCTAGTTTCTGGCATGCTATAACTGGAAGGCAATTTCAAGGCAGGGGCAAAAGTAGAATGCATGGAATGCGCGTTCCACCGAGCAGCTTGTCTGCGATCACCGTGAAGTAATCTACAAACCTGTCTCTTCCAGCGCCTCTGGCTCTTCCTGGTTTGGATCTTGGAGTCTGCACACCTGTGACATTTCTGAAATGAAACAGTGAGGGTGGGATGCTGAGACTCTGCCCAGCTGGACAACAAGCTCAGGACCACGGGTGAGCTCAGCAGAACCAACCGCTTCTCTGCCAGACGTGGGATTAAAGAGACTGAAAGTCATACCTTCCAGCTTATCAACCTGACCACACTGAAAACATGCTCCTTTGCAAAACCGCAGCTCATGTTAAAAGCGCACCCCTATGGGCACAGGGAGAGGGGAGGAGAGGGTGAGATGCATGGAGAGAGTAACACGGAAACGTACATTCCCATATGTAAAAGAGATGGCCAAGGGGAATCTGCTGCATGGCTCAGGAAACTCAAACAGGGGCTCCATATCAGCCTAGAGGGGTGGGGTGGGGTGGGGTGGGGTGGACGGGGAGATGGGAGGGAGCTTCAAGAGGGAGGGCCATGTGTATACCTGTGAGTGATTCATGTTGAGGTTTGACAGAAAACAGAAGTCTGTAAAGTAATTATCCTTCAATTAAAAAAAAAAAAATACCACTGCCTGGGGCCCTGGATCCAGCCAGCACCCTCCACGCGGTCTGGAATGCTCCACGCCCCCCCTCCATTTCCGCTTGGCTCGCGCCATCCCCTCGGAGTCTCTGCTCACATCCCGGCGCCTGGCGACCTGGGTGGACCTACAGTGTGTCAGAGTGCGGTGAGTCAGAAAGAGGAATGCACACACCGTATATGAATTACACATATGTGGAGGCTGAAAAAACTGGCAGAGATGATCTTAATTATAAAGCAGAAATAGAAACAGACGAGGAGAAGACGCTGAGGACACCAAGAGGGCCCGGGGGCCCGGGAGACGGGGACGCGCGCTGTGGAGGCTGTGCGTGAACAGGCGCCTAAAGAGAACCCGCCGCCCCGCAGGGAGCTCCGCGCAGCGCTCGGCGACCGGGGGAGGCCAAGAGGGGTCTAGGTGCACAGACGGCTGCCTCGCCCCGCCGCGCAGAGGCTGACAGCGCTGTGCGCAGCTACACCCCCAGAAAGAAAAATATATCTGGCCCCCGCCAACTGTAAAAGCAAAACAAACAAACAAAAGGTGGCGATCCTGTTCAGAATGCATCACGCGCCTTCCTCGCCACGCGCCTTCCTCGGCCCCCACTAGCCCTCGCCTCGCCTCCCCACCCCAGCCCTTCCCCTCCTTTCCTCTCCCCTGCGTTGCTCACCGTCTACCGGGTCCTGTAATGTACTGATTCATCACGTCCATCACCAGCTGCCTACACTGGAGCAGGAGACAGCTAAACACCTGCCATACATGAACGCAGCCACCCCACACCCAAGCGCAGATCCAAAGAAACCAAAACTTCAAGGACGCCCGCACCACAGCGATCACGGCGGCACCAGGTCCAACGGCCAGGATGCAGAAGCAACCCGAGCGCAGAGGGACAGAGGGCTGGATGGAGGAGGGGGCGCACGGACAGAAGGCAGTGTCCGCCCGCCGCAGGAACGGCCAGAGACGCCACGCTCAGCCGGGGAAGCGAAGCGGCGACCACACGGAGCGAGGCCAGCGAGAAGAGGAAAGACGCGCCATGCAGTATCACTGAAAGCTGGAATCTCCACGTGGACACACATGACCTTGCTTAGGAAGCGGAAACAGCCTCACAAACTACAGCTATCCAAAGGGAAAGGTGTGGGGCAGGGAGAGATCAGCAGGCAAGAGAACACAGACACGCTAGTATTTATAAAAGAATCCACAAGGACCCACTGCGGAGCACAAGGAACCCTACTCAACACTCTGTGTGTATGGGAGAGAACCAGAAAAGAACACATATGTCTATGTATAAATGAACTGTTTCTGTACACCAAAAAAAAAAAAAAAAAACCCCCCACCATTGTAACTCACCTATATACTCCAATTGCAAATAAACATGGAGGGAGGGAGAGAAAAAGACAGAAGAGCCGCTGACCCTGTCCCCTCGGGCCTCGGGGACCCGGGCTGGTGTCGCAGCCCTGGGGCCTGAGCAGGCTCGGGTCCCCGGCGGGACGGGGCTGAGGGCGCTGCGCAGGCTGTGCCCGCAGTGAGCCCCCCCGGACCCGGCCTTCCTGCGCCCGTCTGCCTGAGCCCACCGTCTCCAGACCCAGGGGTCTCTCCTGCAGCAGAGGCAAGCCTGGCGCCCCCAAAGGACCGTGCGGTCTCTGGACTGGAGGCGCTTCGCAAAGTCCCCGGGGCTCCGTGTGTCCTGGGGGTGGGGTTCAGCCTCCTCCCTTAGGGCCCCCGCCCAAGGACAGCTCCCTCTGCAGAGCGGTGTGGCAGGACCCGGGGTGTGTCTGGGGATCAAAGGTAAGGAGAAAGAACACACAGGCCTTAGGCGTCTCCATTCTAATTAACACCCCCGGAACAGGACTCGCCCCAGGCTCTGGTTGCCCAGGTAACCGGAGTTGGGCGGGGAGAAATGCTGCCGCCGTGTGGCCATTCCCTGTAACAACCACTTGAAAACCGGTGCTGATGGGCCCAATATTCACCAGGCCTGCGGGGCTGGAAAGGACACCTGCCCACAAGAAATGCCCCGAGGTAAATCACCGGGAAAGAATTCACAACAGGGCTGATTAGAAGATAAAAAGCCCATGTGAAGAGATTCCGCATCACTAATTTTTCAAGCAATGCAAATCAAAACACGTGATGTTATCAGTCCCACTGCTCAGAATGGCCATCCTCCAGAAGATTCTGGAAAGATTAAGTGTCGCACAGGGGGCGATGGGAGCATGGAATCCTCCCACACCGTGGGCCGGATGGAGGAAGGAAAACAGCGCGGAGAGTTACCGCGCTAAACTAAACAGAGAGTTACCGCATCTAAGCCCGCAGCTTGGCTTAGACCCACAGAAAATCATGATTTGAAGCGACGCGTGCAGCCCTACGTTCAGGGCAGCGTTCTTCATAATATCCTAGGCGGGGCATTGGCCAGAATATCCACTGACAGAAAAATGGGTGCCTGGTCCATCCACACACCGGAATACACTCCGCCATCAAAAGCAGCGGGGAAATGCCTCTGTGAGCAGCATGGACGGAGCGAGAGGTGACCGCGCTAAGTGGAGCCAGGAAGAGAGACAGGGAAATAGACCACTTGCAGGAGAGAGCCATCCCTTCATACCGATGAGCTCATTTACAGACTCACAGACTTAGGAAACCAACTCATGATTATTAAGGGGAAAAGGGGGGAGGAGAAGGGAGACGTTAAGAGGCTGGGATTAACAGATACACACCACTTCTTATCCTGTTAGCCCAGGGAAGTCTACTGAACACACCGTCATAACATACACGGGAAGAGAACCTGCAAAAAAAGATACACATGGATGTGTAACTCAATCATGTTCCTGTTCGCCTGAAACAAACACAACATCGGAAATCAACTCTGCTCCAATAGAAAATAAAAATTATATTACCAAAAGGAGAAAAAAGTTGCGCATGGGAAAATGCTGCCACCTTGTGGTCACTTTTGGTAACTACAGCGGAAAAACCTGTGCTCATAGTTGACCCTGTTGGCTCAGCTGGTAAAGAATCCGCCTGCAATACTGGAGACCCCGGTTCAATTCCTGGGTCGGGAAGATCCGCTGGAGAAGGGATAGGCTACCCACTCCAGCATTCTTCGGCTTCCCTTGTGGCTCAGCTGGTAAAGAATCCGCCGGCAACGCGGGAGACCTGGGTTTGATCCCTGGGTTGGGAAGATCCCCTGGAGAAGGGAAAGGCTGCCCACTCCAGTATTCTTGCCTGGAGAATTCCATGGACTATACAGTCCATGGGGTCGCAAAGAGTCGGACACGACTGAGCGACTTTCACTTCACTTCATGGGCATTTAATATCACCAAGCCTGCAGGGATGGATGGAAAGAAACACCTGCCCTCAACAAATGTCCTTGGGTAGGTCCGGGGAAAGAATTCAAAATGGAGTAGATGTTTAATAGGCAAATTTCAAGAGGTTAGTTTTACTCTCACTGTTTTTTAAAAATCACATGAAAAAGCTTTCAACATCGCTAAATCTTTAGAGAAATGCAAACCAAAACTCAAAGGAAGTTATCGCCTCACACTGGTGAGAACGGCCTTTGTCAAAAAGTCCACAAACACTAAATGCTGGAGAGGGTGTGGAGAAAAGCGTCCTCGTGCACTGACGCTGGGAAATTGCTAACAGCCAGGATGGAGGACTAAGTGGAGGGTCGTTAAACAAGTGAAAAGAGAATGAAGTTAGGACACTTCTGAGCCCCAAACAGAAAAAGAAACCCCAAATTGATTAAAGACCTCCATGGGGGCAGGACTACTCTCAACCTCATGGGCAAAGTATAGGCAGAGTGAGTTTTCACATTAACCACAGGCAGGGCTTTTGGGGCCCAACTCAGAATAATGAAAAAGAAAACTCAGTGAAAGGGAAAAGCATTTGCACAGCTAGGAAAAGCCATAAAGAAAAAGACAAGCCTCAGAATGAGAAAAAAAAAAAAAACCTTTGCAAATGAAGATACCCACAAAAAATTCATCTCTGAAACATGCAAACAGCTCATGCAGTGCAATATCAAAAAATGCAAACCAAACAACCTAACGGAAAGAGGAGCCAAAGACCGAAATGGACGTTTCTCCAAGGAAGGCAGCCAGGTGGCCAGAAAGCGCGTGAGAAGATGCTCAGCATCACTGCTGGAGAAGTGCCGATCAAAACGGCAACGAGGCCCCATCTGCCCACCCCTCAGAACGGCCGTCCTTGGAAGGTCCACACAGAGAATGGCCGCGGAGGGCGGGGGAACAGGGGCTCCTCTGCGCTGCGGCCAGGGAGGGACGTGGGTGGGTGCGGCCACGAGGGAAGGCAGTGTTCCTTAAAACACTAGACGCCTTACCGTCTGAGCCACCAGGGAAGTCTTAAAACTCGAAGCATAGACTAACCACCTGATCCGGCAACCCCACCCTCTGCCTTAGGTCCGGAGACAATCAGTTTAAAACGACACAGGCATCGCAATCTTCAGGGCAGGACTGTTCAGAATAAACAAGACACACCATCAAGGCGGAACGTCCCTCGGTAGAGAAATGAAGAGGAGCGGGCCCACCCGCGCCCTGGAAGACACGCGGACGTGAAAAAGAACGGAAAACGCCAGCGCAGCAGCACGGATGGACCGAGAGGTTTATCACACGCGCGAAGCCAGAGAGGGCGAGGCTGCACTCACAGGCAGAAGCGACAGTTCACACCGAGGGACTCATTCAGAGACAGACTCCGACTCCGACTGCAACTGATGATTGTAAGTCCAGGGGGAGGGATCCATTAAGAGCTTACATTAACAGATACACACTGCTGCTGCTGCTGCTGCTGCTAAGTCGCTCAGTCGTGTCCGACTCTGTGTGACCCCATGGACTGCAGCCCCCCAGGCTCCCCCGTCCATGGGATTTTCCAGGCAAGAGCACTGGAGTGGGTGCCATGGCCTTCTACGCTAGATAGTATCAAACAGATAATTTTTAAAAAACCTACTGAATATCACAGGGAAGTCTATCGAACACACTGTGCTAACCTAAATGGGATACTCCAAGAAGAATATATAAACGTCTAGGTACAGCTGAAGCAGTTTCCTGTAAACCTAACACAAACGGAACATCGGAAATCAACTGGACTCCAGTAGAAACTAAAAACTGAATTATCAGGTAGCGCGCGAAGAAATGCTGCCGCCTTGTGGCCACTTTTGGTAACAACGCCTGAAAAAACCTCTGCTGATGGGCACTTACCATTCACCCGGCCTCCCGGATGTAAGGAAAAAACACCCGTCATCAACAAATGTCCTGGAGTAAGTCCAGGAAAAAGAATTCAAAGCAGGGCAGACGGTCAAGAAGCCAATTTCCAAGTTTACTCCTACTGTTTTTTAAGTACATTGTAACCTTGAAAGCAATTATACTCCAATTAAAAAAAAACACTCCACTTTGCTAAATATTTAAGAAATTCTAATCAAAACTACAATGAGCTATCAGCTCACATCAGTCAGAATGGCTATCGAAAAGTCTACAAGCAATAAATGTTGGAGGGCGTGTAGGGAACACTGATGTGCGTGCTAACTCACTCAGTCGTGTCCGGCTCTGTGAGACCCCATGGACTGTAGCCCACGGGATTTCCCCGGCAAGAATATTGGGTAGGTTGCAATTTCCTTCTTCAGGGGATCGTCCCAGACTAGGGATCGAACCTGCATCTCCTGTGTCTCCTGCCCTGGCCAGTTACCCCTGAGCCACTGGGGAAACTCAAATAACTAAATAAGCTTAAAAACAACAACAACAACAACAACGCAGGGCTCCCCGTGTGGTCCAGTGGCTGCGAATCTGCCTGGCGATGCAGGAGACGCCAGTTCAATCCCTGGCCCAGGAAGATCCCACAGGCTGTGGCAAATCCACTCCTGCTCACCTCCTGAGCTTGGCTCTGGAGCCCGGGGCAGCCCGCGTGCACCTCGAGCCTGTGCTCGGAAACCAGAGACGCCCGCTGACCGCAACTAGAGAAAGCCCGGGCGCAGCAGTGAAGACCCAGCAGGGCCAGAAGTGAGCAAGAAGCAAGTATTTTTGGAACGAAAGCTGTCCAGTGACAGAGCTGAACTCCCAGTTCCCTCTTGGTGCTTTCTTCCCGTCACCGCCCGCTCCCGGGCCAGGGCGCCGGACTCCCACGGCCCGCCAGGGAGGCTCCCGCCCAGGGGGGAGCAGCAATCAGGGGGGACCCCGCAAACGCCCAGCCGCGCGCCGCCGCCCGCAAACGCCCAGCCGCGCGCCGCCGCCCGCTCACCGTGCAGCTCCGCTCGCAGCCGCCCGCTCGGCGAGCTCAGCCGCAGGTCCTCAAGGACGCGGAGGGCCGCCTCGCACGCGCGCCCCCCGGGGAAGCGCTCCTCCAGCAGGCAGAGCAGGTCGGCGGGGCCCGCGGCTCTCAGCTCCGCCCAGGGGACCCTGCGCGCGCCCTCCGGCAGCGGCTCCGGGCACTGCAGGCCGAGCTTGAAGTCCTCCAGCTGCCAGGGATCCAAGGCCCTCAGGTGGGCCAGCAGCTGGTCACGGGCACCGTCGTGCCCAGAAATGCCGGCAGGGGAAGCCATCGGCCCGGGAGCGCGGTCTCCAGCCGCAGCAGGAACAGCTCCTGCGGAAACAGACAGCGGAGGCCCGGCCCCGCGACCGCCACCCCTTCGCGCCGCCGGATCCCGCCTCGCGCCGTTGTCTCCGCGCAGCACGCCTGCCGTGTTTTGCTGCGCTCACTGACCTCTCTTCCACAAGGAGGGCTTCCCAGGGGGCTCCGCCGTAAAGAATCCGCCTCCCAGTGCGGGAGACCCGGGTTCCGCCCCTGGGTCGGGAAGATCCGTGGAGGAGGAAACGGTACCCCGCTCCAGCATTTTTGCGGGAAATCTCGTGGACAGAGGAGCCTGATGGGCTACAGTCCATGGGGTCGCACAGAGTCAGAAAAGACTGAGCAACTAACACTTTCATTTTTTTTCTTCCTTTTTAAGGCTAAGAGCCATGTATCTCCCACAGAGTAAATACGGAGGAAACGGTACCCCGCTGCAGCATTTTTGCGGGAAATCTCGTGGACAGAGGAGCCTGATGGGCTACGGTCCATGGGGTCGCACAGAGTCAGAAAAGACTGAGCAACTAACACTTTCATTTTTTTTCTTCCTTTTTAAGGCTAAGAGCCATGTATCTCCCACAGAGTAAATACAAGTCAGGCAGAAGGAATTAGGTTGGGGATGTGCCCTGCAGCAAAGGGCCCCCAGTCATCAATACACTTTTGTACCCTGAAAATTGTAAGAGGGTCAGCCTCGTGTTAAATGTTCCCGCCACACACACAGACCCTGCAAAGAAACTTCTGGAGATTCTGGCTACGTCTCCTCTTGTCTGTGTCCACACTCATTAAGCTGCTTGTTAAATGTTTGCAGTGTTGTGAGTTGGGTTTTTGTTTGTTTGTTTCCTATTTAATTATACCTCAATATAGCTGGAGGTTTTCCCCCTTACTTTTAAATCCATCTCAACAAAGCTGTTTAAAAAAAGAAAAGAAATAAAAAGCCAGTGTAAGGAGACCTCACTCACCAAGCGGTCTTCTCAGCTTTTGCAAGTTTCTGGAACGCAGACGCCCCACCCCTCCGCAGCCCGCGACTGGCCCCGGGGCCTCCAGCTCCTATCAGGTCTGTCCGCGGCTGTCCCGCCCCCTCCGTAGCAGCCGCGTCTCCTGAGAGGTGGAGAAGCCACCTGCCACAGGTGATCCTGGAGTCCTTCTCTGATGCAGAGATGGGGTTCTAATTAAAACCCAGCTGATGTAAATGAAATCTCCTACATCAGCCGGAGGCCACTGGTGTGAATACCTGTCCTAGAGTGGGGCCATAAGGAAGGCTGAGCGCCGAAGAATTGGTGCTTTTGAGCTGTGGGGCTGGAGAAGACTTGAGAGTCCCTTGGACTGCAAGGAGATCCAACCAGTCCATTCTAAAGGAGCTCAGTCCTGAATATTTATTGGAAGGACTGATGCTAAAGCTGAAACTCTAATACTTTGGCCACCTGATGAGAAGAACTGACTCATTGGAAAAGAGCCTGATGCTGGGAAAGACTGAAGGCGGGAGGAAAAGAGGACGACAGAGGAGGAGATGGTTGGATGGCATCACCAACTGGATGGACGTGAGTTTGAGTAAACTCCGGGAGTTGGTGATGGACAGGGAGGCCTGGTGTGCTGCAGTCCATGGGGTTGCAAAGTCGGACACAACCTAGCAGCTGAAAAACAACAGCCGTCTTCGAGGTGGGGGGGTGTGCAGAGGTCTTAATAGGATGATGAAAGAGTAGACGAATAAAGAGTCTGTGAGGCTCCGACATAGGGAGCAGACTGGTGGTTGTCAAGGAAGAGGCTGGGGAGGACTGGGGCTTGGATTAGCAGATGTGAACGATTATAGGGGAGGGATAAAGTCCTACTGCAGAGCTCAGGGGACTGTATTCAACTTCCCAGGATAACCCATCATGGAAAAGACTATTTAAAAGGATGTATGTGTCTGCATGTAACTGAATCACTTTGCTGTACAGGAGAAATGAACACAGCATGGTATATCGACTACGCTTCAATAAAACAAAAATAAAAAAGCGTCTGTGAGGTCTGAAAATCACAACCACATCTGGAACCATTTCTTCCCCCAACACCAGGAAAACCACCCGTGAACCAGAAACATGGAGGCTTTTCCACTGAAGTCAGGATCGAGGCAGCTTAGTCTTTATACCACCATCTACTATTGTGCTAACAATTAAATTAGTGATTTTTAACTAACAATTTTAACTCATTTAACTCACCTGTGGAGGGAAGTAGGCTTCTTGACTCCTTCCTGTCATGAACATCTCCCAAAGCAGAAGGAGAATGCACTTGGTCCGCCCCACCATCCACCTCCCACCCCTTTATTTTAAATTTTTTAAAGTATGAAAGTAGGGTAGCACGTTTACAGTAGGCTTGAAAAACTCAGAACAAAGTTACATACAATTCCACTATTGCAATTATTTTTTAAGTAGATAAATTAAGATTTTTAGTTGGAGTTTCGATATTAAACTCTCAGGAATGAACAGAATGAATAGACAGAAAGTAGAAGGCTACGTGTGTGCCATGTTAAGTTGCTTCAGGCGTGTCCGACTCTGCAACGCTATGGACGGTAGCCCGCAAGGCTCCTCCGTCCAATTGGGATTCTCCAGGCTAGAAGACTGGAGTGGGTTGCCATTTCCTACTCGAGGGGATCTTCCTGATCCAGGGATCAGAGCTGCCTCTCCTGCAACTAACTCCTGCATTGCAGATTCTTCACCACTGAGCCACGGGGGAAGCCCATAGAAGGATACTGTTGATCTAAAAGCCCTCTGGACCAATTCAACAATTAAGATTTATACGGCGTTCACACAACAGCGGGAACACATTCTATTCACATTCCCATGGAGTATACGCTAGGAGACACCGGGACATGCTGTGCTTCAGTCGCTCAGTCGCGTCTGACTCTGCGACCCTGTGAACCGCAGCACACTAGGCCTCCCTGTCCATCACATCTCCCGGGGTTCACTCAGACTCATGTCCGTTGAGTCGATGATGGCATCCAACCGTCTCATCCTGTGTCGTCGCCTTCTCCTCCCGCCCCCAATCCTTCCCAACATCAGGGTCTTTTTCCATGAGTCAGCTCTTCACATCAGGTGGCCAAAGGATTGGAGTTTCAGCTTTAGTCCTTCCAATGAATATTCAGGGTTGATTTCCTTTAGGACTGAACATATCTAGGGTGAAAAAATGTCACGGTCTAAAGGTTTTGAAAGCATACAAAGTCTGTTCTCTTGTCACTGTGGAATTATGTTAGAAATCAATACCAAAGGAAATTTGAGAATAACCCACATTGTGCCCTGCCTTCCACCTTTAATAGGCTGAGGATCCAGGCAATGGGCAATTGTAATTAGTTTTAAATTTAGCAGTGAGGAAGCAATTAGAGCAAGGCGTAAGGCCTGGAAAAGAACAGGTGAAGGAGTATATGCAGATTCTTGATTACATATTGGAAAACCCAACAGATTTGTGGAAAAGCTATGACCAAGATGTGTGTGTGTGATTTTCTGACACGGTCTGTCTCTGGGTCTCCCTCTGAGAGGGTCTGTTTTGGGGAGACCCACATTAGGTCCTGCTGATACCAAAACCTTCCTTTTGCTCAGTGAAATTACATTCCAAATAGGGGTGACGGTCATGGGAACAAGATCATCCGGTTAATGGCTCTAGCGGCTTACCGCGGGACGCAGCATCTTTGGGCTGAGGACAGGCGTTTTGCCCTCGACGAGTCAGGGAACTCCCCAAACCTGTAATTTTCTAAAGTAGCCTGTTCTTCTGAATAGAAGCAGGGGCGCAGGTCCTTGCCAAATGGGAGCACCCGTGAGGACAAGCCTTGCGGCCCAGGGCCTCCCACTGAGAGTGCTCAATGCTTTCCAGCTTGTGCGGTGAGGAGGCGGCAACGCGCGGCCGCAGCCAGTGGAAGCGAGGCGGGAGCGGAGCGGAGCCCGGAGCTGGTAAAGGTGGAAGGCGGCAGGCGGCGCCCGCGCCTTCTCTTTCTGCTTTGGGAGATGTCTGTGACGGGAAGGAGCCGGGAAGCCTAGCTCTCTCGGGGTGAGTGGNCGATGATGGCATCCAACCGTCTCATCCTGTGTCGTCGCCTTCTCCTCCCGCCCCCAATCCTTCCCAACATCAGGGTCTTTTTCCATGAGTCAGCTCTTCACATCAGGTGGCCAAAGGATTGGAGTTTCAGCTTTAGTCCTTCCAATGAATATTCAGGGTTGATTTCCTTTAGGACTGAACATATCTAGGGTGAAAAAATGTCACGGTCTAAAGGTTTTGAAAGCATACAAAGTCTGTTCTCTTGTCACTGTGGAATTATGTTAGAAATCAATACCAAAGGAAATTTGAGAATAACCCACATTGTGCCCTGCCTTCCACCTTTAATAGGCTGAGGATCCAGGCAATGGGCAATTGTAATTAGTTTTAAATTTAGCAGTGAGGAAGCAATTAGAGCAAGGCTTAAGGCCTGGAAAAGAACAGGTGAAGGAGTATATGCAGATTCTTGATTACATATTGGAAAACCCAACAGATTTGTGGAAAAGCTATGACCAAGATGTGTGTGTGTGATTTTCTGACACGGTCTGTCTCTGGGTCTCCCTCTGAGAGGGTCTGTTTTGGGGAGACCCACATTAGGTCCTGCTGATACCAAAACCTTCCTTTTGCTCAGTGAAATTACATTCCAAATAGGGGTGACGGTCATGGGAACAAGATCATCCGGTTAATGGCTCTAGCGGCTTACCGCGGGACGCAGCATCTTTGGGCTGAGGACAGGCGTTTTGCCCTCGACGAGTCAGGGAACTCCCCAAACCTGTAATTTTCTAAAGTAGCCTGTTCTTCTGAATAGAAGCAGGGGCGCAGGTCCTTGCCAAATGGGAGCACCCGTGAGGACAAGCCTTGCGGCCCAGGGCCTCCCACTGAGAGTGCTCAATGCTTTCCAGCTTGTGCGGTGAGGAGGCGGCAACGCGCGGCCGCAGCCAGTGGAAGCGAGGCGGGAGCGGAGCGGAGCCCGGAGCTGGTAAAGGTGGAAGGCGGCAGGCGGCGCCCGCGCCTTCTCTTTCTGCTTTGGGAGATGTCTGTGACGGGAAGGAGCCGGGAAGCCTAGCTCTCTCGGGGTGAGTGG
>SJYT01039595.1:0-28558 GCA_006410635.1 Cephalophus harveyi
GCTATGTTCCAATAAACTTTATTTACCACTAGGAATCTAGTTTGCAAACTCCTATTTTAATCCAAAATGTTTGGATCTGATTTCTGAGACGGCAATAGAGCACTGAAGCACCACTTTCTTTGAGAAAAGAGTAGCTTCTTGAACCTTTCCAAAAGTTAAAAGCACTTTTACTTTATACTCAGGACAGTCACATGGTCAAGACTTATTGCAAAGAGGCTAATGCTTATTTACCCAACCTTTATAGTCAAAGCAAGGGAGAAAAAGGTTGGGATTAGATATTAATTAAACTTACTGTGGGTTTTCTGGGTAGCTCAGCTGGTAAAGAATTCACCTGCAATGGGAGAGACCTGGGTTCGATCCCTGGGTTTGGAAGATCCCCTGGAGGAGGGCACGGCAACCCACTCCAGTATTCTTGCTTGGAAAATCCCCATGGATGGAGGAGCCTGGGGAGGAGCCTGGCCTATGGAATCACAAAGAGTCCAACTGACTAAGTACAGCACAGCAAACTTTCACTGTGTAACACTATGTCCCAGCTGTGTTCCAGTTTGCCCTTCTTTACAGTGGGGAATTCTGAAGGAAGAATGAATTACTCCATTATTCCTTTCCTCTGCCAAACATCATATGATACTGAAAATTTTAAATTTCTTTTTGTGAGCAATGTAAATAAAAGTGCCAACTTAATTGAATTCTAAATGCAAAACTATTAATCTGTTTAAAATGATTATAAGGTATTGTTTGCCTAATCTTCAAAAGTGTATTCCTGGTCTGTAATCACATGCTTCTATTACCTGTGAAGAACTTCATTTAAAAAAAAAAAAAAAGCTTACACTAATAAAACTTAACTTAAAAAAGAATTGGCATTCCTTTATTCTAATTAATATAGAAAGTAGTAGTAGTAGTGCTAGTCACTCAGTCATGTCAGACTCTTTTCGAGACCCTGGGGACTGTAGCCTGCCAGGCTCCTCTGTCCATGGGATTCTCCAGGCAGGAATACTGGAGTGGGTTGCCATTTCCTTCTCTAGGGGATCTTCCCAATCCAGGGATTGAACCCAGATCTCTTGCACTGCAGACAGATTCTTAATTGTCTAAGACACCAGAGAATCCCCTATATAGAAAGCTAAACATTATTTAATTTCTCATCACAGTTGTAAAGATGACAAGGTCAGTTTACAGTATTATCCAAAGAACCATTCACCAATTAACAACCCTAAAATAAGTAATGTTAATGAAGGCCAAATTCATATTTACTATTAAATACAATTGCCCTTGAAATACATTTCAGTTTTCTCCAAAGTTGAGTAGCCAGCACTTCAATGCCCTTGAAGATCACAAAGTCAGGCACTCTATACTAAGAAGCTTGTATTTATTTAGAAATAAATTAAGCCTCAAATTCTAAGCACTTATTTGTGAATAAATAATAAAAACATATTTATATGCCTGAGGTGAACAAGCACCAAATAGTTTTGATAAATAGAATTTCATTTGAAGTGCAAGAAATATACATTTTTAAATTTTACGTAAAACTAAATCTGTAAGAGTTAACTGTTTTAACTGTTCCTTATAGGCTATACTGACTAAAGTCATTTTATGTCAAAGAATATAAAGCTAAAACTGTAGCTCTAAACATCGTTCAGTTCAGTTCAATTCAGTGCTCAGTCGTGTCCAACTCTGGGACCCCATGGACTGCAGCACACCAGCCTTTCCTGTCCTTCACCAACTCCCAGAGTTTGTTCAAACTCATGTCCATGGAGTCAGTGATGCCATCCAATCATCTCATTCTCTGTTCCCTTCTCCTGCCTTCAGTCTTTCCCAGCAACAGGGTCTTTTCCAGTAAGTCAGTTCTTCCCATCAAGTGGCCAAAGTATTGGAGCTTCAGCTTCAGCATCAGTCCTTTTTCAGTGAATATTCAGGACTGATTTCCTGTATCTGTAAGACAGCTCCTATATTGCAAGGGGCTGTTTATGTCTCTAATTCTGTCACTACTTAAACACATTTAATTTGGGTCTAGAATGAGGGATCCACATTTCTCTTTTTATGGATTTATTGCACATTTTAGCCAACATTATATTATGGTGACATTTTCAAATATATAAGATTGAAATTTTATATTTAAGAGAGACTATCTATATACCCTACCTAGATTCTATTATTAACATTGTATTTTTTTTTAATTTACCATGTATCTATTCATCCTTCAGAGTACTTTCTGCTAAACACTTCAGCATGCACGTTAACTTGTATTCAATATTGACTTACAGTCTTTTTCTGTTGAGGTAACATTTACATAAAAAATGCACATAAAAAGCACAAATCATAAGTGTACTTTGCTGCATGTATACATTAAAAAATGCATCAACCTGTATAATACAAAAGCCCATCAAGATACAGAACTATATCATAACCAGGAAATTCCTCCCACCCTTCCCAGGAAAACCTTTAGCCTAATTTCCATGAAATAATAATTGCTTTTACTTTTTTCACAATTTATTTTTCTTTTGTTATAAATTTTGATATAAAGGTATCATACTATATATGGGTGTATACTTGTCTGGCTCAGCAGACAGATAAACACACATACATACATATTAATACATACATGCACAAATGCATACAAGGATACACAGATAAATGCAGAGGTTGTTGCAGGTACTAGCAGTACATTCCTTTCCATTGCTGAGTAGTAATACTTTCTTATATAGATGAAGTACCTCAGTTTGTTTATTCATTCTCTTATTGACGGGAAATGGGCTAGTTTCCAGTTTTTACCTGTTGTGAACAAGACTGCTATGGATGGGGGCTTCCCTGGTAGCTCAAACAGTAAAGCGTCTGCCTACAATGAGAGCGATCTGGGTTCGATCCCTGGGTTGGGAAGATCCCCTGGAGAAGGAAATGGCAACCCACTTCAGTACTCTTGCCTGGAAAATCCCATGGATGGAGGAGCCTGGTAGGCTACAGTCCATGGGGTTGCAAAGAGTGGACACGACTGAGCGACTTCACTTCACTTCACTTCTGCTATGGATAAGCAGTCTTGCTTACGGATAAGTCTTATAAGATTTTTAGAACTGCTTGTTTCCATTTCTTTGCGGTAAACATTTATGAATAGAATTGAGGAGCTAAAGGGCAATTATGTGCTGAAGGCTGTCCAGTGTAATCCTATTGGGCTTCCCTGGTGGCTCAGAGGTTAAAGCGTCTGCCTGGAATGCAGGAGAGCTGGGTTCGATCCCTGGGTTGGGAAGATCCCCTGGAAAAGGAGATGGCAACCCACTCCAGTACTCTTGTCTGGAGAATCCCATGGAGGGAGGAGCCTGGTAGTCTACAGTCCATGGGGTCACAAAGAGTCGGACACGACTGCGTGACTTCACTTTACATAATACATATTCAAGTTAAAAACTTTATAAAATATAGATATAGAGGAAAAATAAAATTATATGTAATAGTGATAACTGCTGTTAACATTTTGACATATGTCTCTCAGAATTTTTTCTCTAAATATATATACACACTGAAAATTTGGATTAAATTTTTTAATTAGACAACATCCAAAACATTAAGAATCAATTATATTCAGGTATACAGTTGAGAGCAAAACAGAATGTATATGGAGTTTACAATGAAGAATAAAATTAATTCACTCATGCATATCTGTGTCAAGCGTTGATTGACCTGCACATGCTTGAATTAGCTCATTTGATCTCCACATCAGCCCCATGAGGTAAAAATAACTTGCCTAAGTTTACACAGTTCAGACATGGAGACAGGGGATAGAGCCAGAGCTCTTGCCCTTAACCCTGTTCTACAGATATGCACCAGGCACCATTCACACTGTATTGTAGCTGAATGGTGCTTCTGGGATTGTGCAAAGTGGTGATTATTAGTGCCTGTCATAATAAAAATACTGCAGATACCTGTAATCTTTGTTGTTGTTTACTCACTAAGTCATGTCCAAGTCTTTTGTGACGCCATGTACTGTAGCCTCCAGGCTACTCTTTCCGGGAAAGAATACTGTATTGCCATGTGGGTTGCCATGCCCTCCTCTAGGGGATCTTCCCAAATCAGGGATCAAACCCATGTCTCTTGCCTTGCCAAGTGGATTCTTTACCACTGAGCCACCAGGGAAGCCCACGTGTGATCTGCTTTCCTTTCATAATATATAATAAGTTTAATATTGCTTCACTTTTGATAATTTTAATGTATTTCACTTGAATAAAATTTCTTTTTAAAATTGCCTCTAAATAAACAATTCCCTCTGTTTGAAACCACGCTTACCCAACATGTTTGAATCTATATCTTTGTACACATGTTCTGTTTCTTTTTAGAATACAGTTTTGCAAGTAGATTGCCTGGATAGAAGGATATTCATATTGAAAAATATTACACACATCTTTGGATTTTCCTATAAAAAATATGTCAATTATACATTTGTTAGTAGAGTATACAGTTTAGTTCAGTTCAATCTCTCAGTCATGTGTGACTCTTTGCGACCCCGTGAATCGCAGCACACCAGGCCTCCCTGTCCACCACCAACTCCTGGAGTTCACTCAACTCACATCCATCGAGTCAGTGATGCCATCCAGCCATCTCATCCTCTGTCAACCCCTTCTCCTCCTGCCCCCAATCCCTCCCAGCATTAGCGTCTTTTCCAGTGAGTCAACTCTTCGCATGAGGTGAGTCCACCACCAACTCCTGGAGTTCACTCAACTCACATCCATCGAGTCAGTGATGCCATCCAGCCATCTCATCCTCTGTCAACCCCTTCTCCTCCTGCCCCCAATCCCTCCCAGCATTAGCGTCTTTTCCAGTGAGTCAACTCTTCGCATGAGGTGGCCAAAGTGCTCGAGTTTCAGCTTAAGCATTATTCCTTCCAAAGAAATCCCAGGGCTGATCTCCTTCAGAATGGACTGGTTGGATCTCCTTGGAGTCCAGGGGACTCTCAAGAGTCTTCTGCAACACCACAGTTCAAAAGCATCAATTCTTCGGCGCTCAGCTTTCTTCACAGTCCAACTCTCACATCCATACATGACCACTGGAAAAACCATAGCCTTGATTAGACGGACCTTTGTTGGAAAAGTAATGTCTCTGCTTTTCAATATGCTATCTAGGTTGGTCATAACTTTCTTTCCAAGGAGTAAGCGTCTTTTAATTTCATGGCTGCAGTCACCATCTGCAGTGATTTTGGAGCCCAAAAAAATAAAGTCTGACACTGTTTCCACTGTTTCCCCATCTATTTCCCATGAAGTGATGGGACTGGATGCCATGATCTTCGTTTTCTGAATGTTGAGCTTTAAGACAACTTTTTCACTCTCCTCTTTCACTTTCATCAAGAGGCTCCTCTTCGCTTTCTGCCATAAGGGTGGTGTCATCTGCATATCTGAGGTTATTGATATCTCTCCCGGCAATCTTGATTCCAGCTTGTGCTTCTTCCAGCTCAGCGTTTCTCATGATGTACTCTGCATATAAGTTAAATAATTAGAGTAACAATATACAGCCTTGACGGACTCCTTTTCCTATTTGGAACCAGTCTATTGTTCCATGTGCAGTTCTAACTGTTGCTTCCTGACCTGCATACAGATTTCTCAAGAGGCAGGTTAGGTGGTCTGGTATTCCCATCTCTTGAATAATTTTCCACAGTTTATCAGAGTAGTCACTTATCAAAACCTCTTTTAATATAGAATATGAATTCCATTCATCTTTGTCAATCAAATGTTTGAAACAATTTTACTTACTGAAAATTTCTTAAATTTCATAATATTACTGGAACATTAATGTTTACTTTTGCAAGGAAAGTGTTCATATGGTGGATCCCCTTTAAATATAAGTATATATACATGATTGTCATTAATTACTTACAAGCAGGAAACAATAATTTTAGCACTTTGCTCACACATTCCCATCAAACTTTTAAAAGATTTTTTTTCATTGATGAAATAAGTACATTTAAAATATTTTATTATTTTTTTAAAGTCTATAGAATTTGTACTAATAACTCCATTCTGGTATTATATCTACATTGGCTACTGACAGGCAAATCATTTTAATAACAGCTAATTCTGTCCTTCAATTGGCATCAGATACATCAAAACTGTCACCTATACTAAACCTGTCACCTATACCAAACCAATCTGAGAATCAAGAAAGAATAAAACTGAGTCACCATAAATTCTTTTTTTTTTGCTTTTTGGAACTCATTCACTCATTTATATTTCTTGAAAGCTAATAAGAACTAGTCATTGCTTTCAGTGCTGGGCATAAATCAGCTTAAAAGAAAAATAGTAAAAATTCCCCTTCCATAAGAATTGACACTTTAGTGGGTGAAGATGGAGAGGAAAGATGTTAAATAAATAAATTACATAGTAGATTATAAAGTGACAAGTGCTTCACAAAGAAAAAAAAGAGTAAGGAGAATAAGGAATTCTGATGGAAGATAGAATAGTGGTAGGATTGCAATTTTAAATTGAGAAGGGGAGGGAAGTACGAAGAATAATTTTCTAGCAAAACTTGAAGGAAGTACATTAATAATATGTTTATCAAGTCATAGTCTGATTTATTAATCTACCTGTCTGGATCTTTGTTATCTCTTGGTGTTTATGTGGGAGACAGATGTGTCTCTGTCTAATGAATGTTGTCTGATAAGTGACAACATATATATATGTAATTTTTTTTAACTCTTCAGTGCAATACCTTTTAAATTCTCTAAGATTTTTAGATGGACAAGGAAAAAGAAATGTATAGCTGTGGATAATATGTTATAAAAATGCTGTAATTATAATAAAAACTCCAGAACTTTTCTATATATTTTAAGGTATAAAATTTATAGAACAAATACTGTTTTTGCTGTTTCAGTGAAAACTTTTGTCTTCTGTTAAACTCTGTTATAGAAATCTCAGTGGAAATCTGTTTTTCATTTAAAATGTTTTCACAGTAGCATTCTAAGGAAGTAATCTGTATGAATTCCCCTTTTCAAACCAAACAATTGTGAGAACTATGAGGAAATCCATCATGCTCCATTGCATACATTAAACCACTTAGCAAGCTCAAGTGTAATTTTAAAAGAAATATATTTTATTAAAAACATTCCACTATTTGTCCACCAGTTTAGAAACTCAGTAACAATAGAACATCTCTTTCTTTCTATGTTTGCGGTTTTACTTATCAAAGGTAATTATAAATAAAACTTGAAGAGGCATTCAAATTTGTGCATAAGTTTTTACTCCTTTGGAGTTCTGCTTATGAAAACTGGCAGTAAAAGCCTAGTTGGAATGAAGCACTACTCTCACTTGTGCACCTCTGTAAAATTCTATAGGTCCATTTGTTGCAGGAAGGGGGACCCCTTCCAGGGCCGGAAACTGAGCTCTTGTCTAACACTCAGAAATGAATTGTCTGAGGAGATACATGTGCTGACAAAGCAAGAGATTTTATTGGGAAAGGGCACCCGGGTGGAGAGCAGTAGGGTAAGGGAACCCAGGAGAACAGTTCTGCCACATGGCTCGCAGTCTTGGGTTTTATGGTAAAGGGATTAGTTTGCAGGTTGTCTTTAGCCAATCATTCTGACTCAGAGTCCTTACTGGTGGTGCATGCCTTGTTCAGCCAAGATGGATGCAAGAGAGAAGGATTCTGGGAGGTGGTCGGACATGTGGTGTCTCCTTTCGACCTTTCCTTAATTCTTCCAGTTGGTGGTGGCTTATAGTTCCATGTTCCTTACCGGGACCTCTTGTCATAAAACAACTCATGCAAATGCTTACTATGGTGCCTGGCCAGGGTGGGCGGTTTCAGTCAGTGTGCTTCTCCTAACACATTTATAATACACTGCATATTCTAAAATAAAACACTGCATAATTTACATACACTAGAAAAGAGATTTACTGATTGTAATTTTGCTTGAACTCACAAATTGAAATTAATTTACATAAATGCAACATAATATTTGCTTTTCTAATGTTACTCTGATTAAAAGAATGACAAGGGCAAGGTTTCTTAGACTATAAAAAACATGGGAAATAACTCACCCTCCAGTCCCCAGAGAAAGCTTTCAAATAACTGACCATTTATAACATTTTTCAGTTTATTCAATTAAAAATACAAATTAGATTCTACTTGACATCATGTGCTACTTGCTAGAAGATGAATACTGCCTGTTAAGTAATATTGCCAAAACATCAATTTATAGAAAATATAGAGACAGAGAAATGTACTGAGTAGCACCACAGGGGATGAAATCAACAGAATCCATACTGTGAAAAAGATGCAAAACAAAAACTGGGTTTCATCATCAAATAACTTGCAAGGAAAAAAGGGAAGAAATGAGAGAAATTATAAACAAAGATTCTGTGTGCTTTATATGGCTCAAGATTTGAATGAACAACCTGTAAATAATATGACATTTGTGTGAGATGTTTGGAAATTTGAACACTAGCAGGATATTTGATGAAATTATGAACCTTGGTAGCTGTGAGAAAGATACTAAAATTATGTCTTTTTTTTTGGAATTTAGAAATGCATATTGAAATATTTACAGGTGCAATTGTATGAAGTCTGAGGAAATAGATCAAGACGTGCACTAAATCAGACTGGTATGAATCAACTGTTGAAGTTAGATGATTTTTTTCATGGAATTTATGTTATTATTTTCCTTTGTTGTATATTTAATATTTTTATAATAATTTTAATGTGAGTTAATTGATGCCTTTATATGAACAAACAATGTCATGCAGTTAGAATTTGATGAACTGACACAAGTATGACTCTGTATCATACATCCCATTAACGAACAAGTAACAAAAGTCATTCAGGAATAAATGCATATTTAATATGTATTTATTGAACATTATTGCCAAATGGAATTTCTCTTCAGGAGATTATCTGTAGGAAACTGCATTACAGAAACCATTAGTATTCTATAAAAAACTTTCTAACAAATCATTTTTGAATATAATTTTGGATTGGTTAGAAACAGTTGTTTACAACAATGTACTGTTAAGTGTTATAAATGCAAACAATCTTTACTCATTACTTATGTGGTTCAGATGCCATGTTTCATTCTCTAATTAGAATACAAAAAAGTATTCAGTTCTTTGGGTACAATACAATTATAATCACATTAAAACAACTAGATTAGTTATCTGTTGATGTGTAACAATATAACCACAAATGTCATGCTTTAAAACAACACATATTTGCTAGCTCAGTTTCTGAGGCCTGTTTAGTTGGTTTGTCTGCAAGGCTGAAGTCAAAGGTCTCAACCTGGGCAGCAGTATCATTTTATGCTTGACTGGGGAAGAATCACTTACCTTATTCATGTCTTTATTTGCTGTTACTAGTTACTTGTAGACTGTGAGACTGAGGGCTATCTACACTTAGCAGAATATTCAGTTTAGTTCAGTTCAGTTCAGTCACTCACTAGGGTCCGACTCTTTAAGACCCCATGAATCGCAGCATGCCAGGCCCCCATGCCATGTCCATCACCGACTCCCGGAGTTCACTCAGACTCACGTCCATCGAGTCCGTGATGCCATCCAGCCATCTCATCCTCTGCCATCCCCTTCTCCTCCTGCCCCCAATCCCTCCCAGCATCAAAGTCTTTTGCAAGGATTCAACTCTTCGCGTGAGGTGCCCAAAGTACTGGAGCTTACTGGAGCTTTAGCTTTAGCATCATTCCTTCCAAAGAAATCCCAGGGCTGATCTCCTTCAGAATGGACCGGTTGGATCTCCTTGCAGTCCAAGGGACTCTCAAGAGTCTTCTCCAACACCACAGTTCAAAAGCATCAATTCTTCCACGCTTAGCCTTCTTCACAGTCCAACAATCACATCCATACATGACCACAGGAAAAAACATAGCCTTGACTAGACGGACCTCAGTTGGCAAAGTAATGTCTCTGCTTTTGAATATGCTATCTAGTTGGTCATACCTTTTCTTCCAAGGAGTAAGCGTCTTTTAATTTCATGGCTGCAATCACCATCTGCAGTGATTTTGGAGCCTGAAAAAGTAAAGTCTGACACTGTTTCCACTGTTTCTCCATCTATTTGCCATGGAGTGATGGGACCAGATGCCATGATCTTTGTTTTCTGAATGTTGAGCTTTAAGACAACTTTTTCACTCTCCTCTTTCACTTTCATCAAGAGGCTTTTTAGTTCCTCTTCACTTTCTGCCATAAGGGTGGTGTCATCTGCATATCTGAGGTTATTGATATTTCTCCTGGCAATCTTGATTCCAGCTTGTGTTTCTTCCAGTCCAGCGTTTCTCATGAAGTACTCTGCATAGAAGTTAAATAAGCAGGGTGACAATATATAGCCTTGAAGTACTCCTTTTCCTATTTGGAACCAGTCTGTTGTTCCATATCCAGTTCTAAATGTTGCTTCCTGACCTGCATACAGATTTCTCAAGAGGCAGGTTAGGTGGTCTGGTATTCCCATCTCTTTCAGAATTTTCCAAGTTTATTATGATCCACACAGTCAAAGGCTTTGGCATAGTCAATAAAGCAGAAATAAATGTTTTTCTGGAACTCGCTTGCTTTTTCCATCATCTAGCGGATGTTGGCAATTTGATCTCCGGTTCCTCTGCCTTTTCTAAAACCAGCTTGAACATCAGGAAGTTCACGGTTCATGTTTTGCTGAAGCCTGGCTTGGAGAATTTTGAGCATTACTACCTTGACGTACTCCTTTTCCTATTTGGAACCAGTCTGTTGTTCCATGTCCAGGTCTAACTGTTGCTTCCTGACCTGCATACAGATTTCTCAAGAGGCAGGTTAGGTGGTCTGGTATTCCCATCTCTTGAGCTTTAAATGTATTCAAATCTAAGCTGAGTGAGTTTGTCCATGTTACTTATCCTCTCTGTACTCTGGTTCTCTCATCAGGAAAGTGGGAATAGTGATTTACCTGTTTTATGCAATTGTTGGATTATTAGTTGAATACACATAAATTACTTAGAACATGTTAAGTATGCAAACATCTCAGGATGTTTTTATAGCTTAATATTATTTAAAATCTGTAAACCCATGTGGGTATAAATAGTCTCTTTAGTTTTTCTCTCTCGTGGATAGATTATCCTTATGTTACATTTGTGAATTATTTATTGTTTTAGTTTGAGGTTTAGAGCTTAAAATGTGCTAATTACCAACTTTGTATCATCTTCATGCTGTGATCCTTACTCTTTGTGACCCTATGGAATGTAGTCCACCAGGGTCCTCTGTCCGTGGATTTCTCCAGGCAAGAATACTTGAATAGGAAACCATTCACTTCTCCAAGGGATTTTCCCAACCCAGGAATTAAACCTGGGTCTCCGGCATTGCAGGCAGATTCTTTAGCATCCAAGCCACCCAGGAAGCCCAAGTCTTCAATGACCTTGCAAAAAAATAAAATGAAAATAAATACATAAAAACAAGCTTCCAAAACTAGATGTTGGTCAAAGGGTATAAAGTTTCAGTTAGAAGATAAATAGATTCTGGAGATTTAATGTACAACATGATGACTATAGTCACCAATACTGCATTATAAACTTCAAAGTTGCTGAGAGACTAGATCTTAAATGTTCTTAGCACATTCACACAAATGATAATTACATGAGGTGATAAAAGTGTGAGCTAATAGTAAGCTGATAATGTTGCAATATATAAGTGAACATATTATACAGTTTAAATTTGCACAATGTTATACATCAATTACATTTCAATTAAAAAAAAAAAAAAATATGACAGGGTGAGATTTTTCACTATTGAGGAAAATTTAATGATAATATATAATGCTGTTGGATACCTGGGGAATTAAGCACTCTTTAACACTTCACATGGGTATAATTTGATAGTTTTCCTGAAGGCAATTAAGTAATGTTTTTTCAAAGCCTTTAAAACTTTTTGAGAAGTTTTGCTCTCCATCATTTACTGTTAGATTTAACTTCTGAAATTCTCTTTATAATTGTGTTTCTAATGAGGAAAATTGGGAACCATCTACAAATGTTCTTAAAAATCCAAACCAGAGGCATAAAGTTAAATAAATTATGTCTTATCCAGACTGCAAAATATCAGGGAGCTATTAAAATTGATGAGGTGTATGTTTAAGAACATGAAAAAAGCTACAGTAGTATATCAAATGAGAAAACAAGTCAAGGTGCCCTATGTTGAGGATAACCTCAAATTTGTTTTCTGGTTGTTAATAGATACAATTAAGAGTCTTCAAGAACCGCATAATAGGATCAGTATAGGTTCCTCTTGGTGATGGATGGTGATGGTGTCCATGGTTGGGGAAATCAACTTTCATGAAATCTCTAGTGCAGCCTTCAGGAGATGCCCACCTGTATTGTGCCAGCATCTCCCAATCCCCTTCCAATACATCTTTCTTATTCCAAAGTTTGAAAAATCTAAAGAAAAATCACTTTTTTTCTCAGACTTCTTCATAGCTTAGTAACCTCAGTAAACTTGCAATTTTTAAAATACTGCTATGGGCTGAATAATGTCTCCCCAAAATGTATACATTGAAGCCCAAATCCCAGATGCTATAGCATTGAGAGATGGGGCTTATGAGAGATAATCAGGATTACATGAGGTCATGAGGATGGGACCCTCAAGTTGAGATTAGTGACTTTGTAAGTAGAGACAAAAGACAGCTTGTTCTCCAGCTCCATCTCTATCATGTGAGGATGCAGTGAGAAGGTGGTCTTCTGCAAGCCAGAAAAGGAGCTCTCGTCAGTAACCGAGTTAGCCAGGTCCTTGATATTGAACTACTCAGCTACCAATGCTGTGAGAAATAAATATTTGTTGTTTAAGCCAAAACAACAACAACAAAAAAAACAAAATAAACAGTTTCCTCCTGATCAGTAATGTTTGTAATTAGCATCTCCATGAGCCTAGGGCTAAAACAGAAGCAGCAAAACACACAATGAAAAATGTTATCCTATTTTCCAAAGCTTAGCCCTTATTATGGTGACTATATTGGCTAAATGTAGTTAACATAGCTAAAATACCAATGGCATTATCTTTGGATTCAGCCAATTTAGTCTCCATTATTATGGGCTGAAGTTTGGATAAGGGGGTAACACTTTTCATAGTGTGTTTTGCTGCTTCTGTTTTAGCCCTAGGCTCATGGAGATGCTAATTACAAACAGTGCTTCCCATTCTGAAGGTGAAGTGTTACCTGGAGAAGCCATTAGCTCAAAATATGTGACTATCATTTTTTAACTTGTTCTATTTGTTACATTTTGTGCATTGCATTTGAGGAATTTCAATTGTGCTAATGCTCTTATGGTATGCCTATATTTCTTACTTCTTATAAAGTGCTTTGTTAAAAAGAGTCTAAGTCCTATAAACAAGAATAAACATAGACATAATTTTATAAGTATTTTAAAAGTAATTTTTTGTATTGTCATATTTTCTCACTTAATTTAGCAAGGTGATAAGTGAATGGCAGAGATACAATAAATTTCTACTGATCTTTTGGACATGACTTGTTATTTCTATTAGTTCCTATTCCTACTTACTAAACACATTTTCATTTGAAAAAAAAAATTACAGATGATAGACCATTTTATTGTTTTGCATTTTATGATGACTATTACATTAAATTTTATTTGTCTTTGTTCTTGTTCCCTCTTCCATTTTAGAATAGTAGAGAGAGGCTTGATATTATGACCATTGATCTACCTTCTTCTAAAACTGCTCTGCAAAGTATCAAATTAATGTAAAGATGGAGCATTCATATTACACTTGACTACTAGAATTGATTATTCTAAACTTTCTAACTGATGACATAAAGCTGAACTATGAAAAGTGCAGTTATAATCTCTCTGTACTCAGAGAGATTATATAATAAGCACAATAAAAAAGATGAATGATGATTTGAAGTGACAGCTTCTGGATGTTGAGATTATCTCCATCTTCTAGCTCATCACTTACAATCAAATGTTTGTCTTGTCATAGATAAGCCTGGAAACTGAACTTGAAAAATAGTTCAAATTCTGTTGTTTTTGTTCAGTTGCTAAGTTGTGTCTGACTCTTTGTGGCCCCATGAACTGCAGCATGCCAGGCTTCCCTCTCCTTCACTTTTTCCCAAAGCTAGTTCAAACTCATGTCCATCAAGTCATCTCATCTTTATTGCCCTCTTCTTCTCTTGTCCTCAAAATTTCTCAGCCTCAGGGTCTTTTCCAATAAGCTGGCTCTTCACATCAAGTGGCCAAAGTATTGGAGCTTCAACATCAGTCCTTTCAATGCATATTCAGGGTTGATTTCCGTTAGGATTGACTGCTTTGATCTCCTTGCTGTCCAAGAGACTTTCAAGAGTCTTCTCCAGCACCACATTTTGAAAGCATCAGTTCTTTGGTGCTCAGCCTTCTTTGTGGCCCAACTCTCACATCCGTACATGACTACTGGAAAGACCGTAGCTTTACTATATACACCTTTGTCAGTGAAGTGATGTCTTTGCTTTTTAGCATACTGTCTAAGTTTGTCATAGATTTTCTTCTGAGGAGAAAGCACATCTGAACTTTTATATCAAGTGTCTTTTAGATACTTATATGAATTCCTAACACAGAAGTAAATGATATCAAGTTAATGACTATGAAACATGCAAGTTGTTAGCAGTGGTGATAGCTGATACAATGTTGTTGTGTGTTTGCTCTGTCTTGTCTCACTCTTTGCGACCTAATGGACTGTAGCCCACCAAGCTCCTCTGTCCATGTGATTTTCCAGGCAAGAATACTGGAGTGGGTTGTCATTTCCTCCTCCTCGTCTTCCTCCTGACACAGGCATCATACCCATGTCTCCTGTGTCTCCTGAGTTAGCAAGCAGATATTTTACATTGAGCCATGTGGAAAGCTCATTTAATGTGATGACCCCCTCCCCAGTAAATATGAAAAAAGTTTTATTAGATTTAAAATATGATAAATAAGGAGGTACTTACAATATCTTTATGCTGTGACGGTTGCCAACACATCCAAAGTTTTGAGATAGTGAAAATTTTGTGGCATATGACACAAATTATTCATATGATCCTTTTGCAAATGGCTAAATTAGTAGAAATATAGAGCCAAATGACAGGGAAATGACAAATGATACTATTCCATTGCTGCTATATAAAGAATTGGTTAAAGTAAAAGCAAGACCCAGGAAGGAGGGACACCCTAATCATGTTACCTTAAGATGAGTATTGAAAACAAGAACTGTTTCACACTGCCATCCAATGCTCCTGTGTGTCTTGCAAAATATCATAATCATAGTGTTATCCTATGAGACAGTTAATCACAAAATTTGCAACTGTCCAAGCTTAAGGTAAAAGTAAAGAACTAGCTCTGGAGACTAAGGACAGCAGTGTAAGATAATTTGGACATACACAGAGAAAAAAACAAATATATGAAGAATCTTTACAATTTTTCTCAGATTTAATGATTATTTCTTTATTTCATATGAGATAAACCATTTTCAAGTTAGTACTGACCAATCAATACTGACTGATTGGATGTGATATTCAATATTTATTAAATATTAGTTATATTTATGGTGGATCTTGCATAACAAATTACCACAAACTTGGTGCTTTAAACACAGTGTGTTTTTTAGGTCACCCCTTCTATAGGTCAGGAGTCTGGCAGTGGCTTCACTGGGCCCTCTCCTCAGGGACTCTGACAGGGTGTCTTCTGAACATTCAATTTGCAGAGGCTCTGCTTCCAAGCTCTTGTGACTACTGGCAGAATTCAGTCATCAGGGCAGTGGAACAGAATCCCTCAATTCTTTGTTGGTTTTTGGCTGGAGGCCAGTCTCGGTTTTATTTTATTGTTTTGTTTTTGTTTGTTCTTTGGCTACGTGAGCCTCTGTAGCCCATCAAGCTTCCTTGAAGTATGTGAATAGAGAAGGCAATAGAGACAGTCTGCCAGCAAGACCACAGTCAGCTTCCTATGACTTCATCTTGTTAATAAAAGCCTGTCATTTTTTTTTCTGTGTTCTTTTTAAAACAATTTTATTCTTTATTTTTGGCTGTGCTGGGTCTCTGTTGCTGTGTAGACTTTTCTCTTGTTGTGGTGAGTGGGAGCTTGGGGAAACAATGGAAACAGTGACAAAATTTATTTTTTTGGGCTCCAAAATCACTGTGGATGGTGACTGCAGCTGTGAAATTAAAAGATGCTTCCTCTTTGGAAGAAAAGCTATGACAAACCTAGACAACAAAAAAGTTGAGACATTACTTTGCCAACAAAGGTCCATCTAGTCAAAACTATCGTTTTTCCAGTAGTCATGTATGGATTTGAGAATGGACTATAAAGAAAGCTGAAGGCCAAATAATTGATGCTTTTGAACTGTGATGCTGGAGAAGACTCTTGAGAGTCCCTTGGACTGCAAGATCAAACCAGTCAGTCCTAAAGGAAATCAGGGCTGAATATTCATTGGAAGGACTGGATGCTGAAACTGAAGCTCCAATACTTTGGCCACCTGATACAAAGAACTGACTCATTTGAAAAGACCCTGATGCTGGGAAAGATTGAAGGCAGAAGGAGATGGGAATGACAGAAGATGAGATGGTTGGATGGCATCACTGACTCAGTGGACATGAGTTTGCATAAACTCCAGGAGTTGGTGATGGACAGGGAGACCTGGCATGCTGCAGTCCATGGGGTTGCAAAGAGTCGGATGTGACTCAGTGACTCAACTGATGGCTGACTCACTTTGCTGTACAGCAGAAAATAACACAGCAGTGTAAAGCAAATATACTGTAATAAAAACAATATAAGTATACTATGGAAAAGACAAAAACTGTTAATGGGGTCATGAAGAAAAGGGAACCCATATAATTTTAGTTGGACTACAAATCGGTGAAACCATTATGGAAAATAAGATATTTATACTTGGTGACAGGCTGTTGTTAATTAGCAGTGTGTTCTTAACATGTCACTTCAACTCTGAGCTTCAATTCTCACATTTATAGAACAAAATGATGGAATTTGTTGTCTTCATTGTCTTTTAAAAATATTCTATGCCTATATAAATAACCCAGATATAAAACTTAGCTTGTTGAATTAAATAATACTAGGCCTTTTTTTTTTTTTTTAACTTCTTACACTTAACTACATTTTAAACAGAATGGAAAAATCCCCTTAGACTTCAAGTGCATACCTACATAAACATTAAAACTGCTAACAATGTTTTACCAAAAAAAAATCACACTACCATTTTAACTGGATAATTTAAACTCAAACAAATGTTTATGCATGAGAAGAGGTTTGGAAGTTTGTATTTCTTTTAAAAATTCACTCTTACACTTCTAAAAGCCTAGTGTGTAGCCATGGGGGAATAAAACTATTTGTTCCACCATCTGTTAGGGAGTAGACTGTAAGCGTAGCATAGGCTATTACCAGAGACAATAGTGTGCAATCATACCTGTGAGTTTGGAATGTGTAATAATCATTAAAATATACCGATTCTTTTATTTTTCATTCTCAGAAATTATCACATAAAATGCTTGTTTAGCCCTTGGTTACACATATCCACATTTACACTCACTTTAATATTATTTATTTTTGGAAATGCTCAAAACGAAGAAAATATTCCAACAAATCAAGGGGTATTACATATCAGTATAATAAATAACCTAGCTATCTTTATAAGATTGCTGCTGCATATTTGGCATGGTTACATTACCAAATATAAAATTTTGCCTTTTGAGGAATAACCATATTGTAGATCCTATTCAATACCCATGAAAGCATAACAGGCACATGCTATGTGGCCAAGAGGAAAAGAGGTTTATCCATTTGCTCATGAAATGACCTGTAAATTGAGCATAGAATGATCTTTGAACAGACACTTTTTGTATAAGAGATTTTATTTTTCAATTTATTGAATAATCTCACTGGTGAAATATATTAATTCTCTGGCAAAAGACTGTTTTCATTAAAGAGTCTTTCTAGATCAGTAGTTTTGGTTAAGCTCTACAAACTAGTACACTGCTTTTTGGATTCTGTATCCATTTAAAGTTCACATTTGTTCCAAATGTTAATATAGTCTAGCCATGTCAGTGAACTTTGCTCTCATTGCTTGCCAGGAGTTTTATTTTAAACTGTTGAAAAATCTTGTGAGCTGTCAACTTCATTGACTTTGGATTTGCCTTTGAATTAAAAAAAAAAAAAAAAAAGAGCCATCTATTCTTTAGAAACATCACCAAAAACGTGACTAATTCCACTACACATGTTCTATTCCATCTTGGTGTTTATGTCAAGTTTCAGATTTTGTACTTTCTAAACTAAAACTTTCATATGATGCTGTTTCTTTTTCTATTCATATTTTGTTGACAGTTATAGTTAAACATCTGCTTCTTGCTTGGCGAAGTGCCATTAGTTGCTAAGTTTCCTCCCCCCAAATGGCACTTTTTTCTTTGCCTGATTCTTTTGTGCATTAGTAGTCTTTTGGTAGCCAATCTGCCTATCAATAGGCACATAATAATAGGCAATAATAACTTTATGTGTCAAATAAAAGTCATATATGCCAATGGAAGAAAATTCCAAGTTTTTTGAGATGTTAGTTGACTTCATATGAGCATATTCAGTTCAGTTCAGTTTAGTCACTCAGTCGTGTCCTACTCCTTGCGACCCCATGAATCGCAGCACGCCAGGCCTCCCTGTTCATCACCATCTCTCGGAGGTCACTCAGACTCACGTCCATCGAGTCAGTGATGCCATCCAGCCATCTCATCCTCGGTCGTCCCCTTCTCCTCCTGCCCCCAATCCCTCCCAGCATCAGAGTCTTTTCCAATGAGTCAACTCTTTGCATCAGGTGGCCAAAGTACTGGAGTTTCAGCTTTAGCATCATTCCTTCCAGAGAAATCCCAGGGCTGATCTCCTTCAGAATGGACTGGTTGGATCTCCTTATTAGGCCACTTATTAACCTCTTTTTAAAACTAGCATATTTTATTGGTTCTTGTGATGGATTCAGGTATTAAGAATAAATATATTAATAAATTTATTAATATATTTAAATTTAATATATTAAATTTATTAATATATTTATTCTTAATACCTGAATCCATCACAAGAACCAATAAAATATGCTAGTTTTAAAAAGAGGTTAATAAGTGGCCTAATTATGACTGTATGAACAGGGTAGTTCCTGGAACTATTAACAGTGGGAAAATTTAACTACCAGAGATCCAAAGGAGCAAGGAGAACAAAGGGAGAAATGCTACCAGAACCCAAAGAGAGAACTACACAAAGAGAGACACCTGTATAAGCAATGCTCTTTGGTAAGAAGATACCACCTGAATGTCATAAACTCTCACAGGGAGCTGAAGCAGTAAATCTGCCAGCCTCACTCACCTTCTTTTCTTTATCATCTTTCTGGTACCTCTCCTTGGTCATCAGCCACCAGGGAACAGAAAGCAAGGAGGCCTTTTGACCTACTTAAAATATGTCAGTGTGAAAGAAAAAGTGAACTTGGATTGATGGAAAATATCCTGCAAGTTACACCCCTTTTGCACCACAACATTCATTATTTTACTCTTTTTGGTTAAAAAATTATACAGCAAAAAGCATAAAAATGCCAATCAACTATCAAACCATCCTGATGCAAACGCAGTCATGTGACATATTCACCTGAAATGTAAAATGTTAGCTACCATCATACTCTTCACATCAAACAGCAGGGAGATAAAGGGCATTGAAGTAACATCTCAGACAGTGTCTGCTGTCTCATTTCTGCAACTGCTCTTCAGCCTAAGTTGGTAACCATTATTGTTTTCTTCTATCAGCTTCTTCATAGTCCCTTTATTTTCTACCAGCACCTCACCTAACAGGGGTCACAAATCTCATAGGAGATGAGTTGCCTTATTTATCAACTAACTAAGATCATAGTACAAGAAAGTTCTAGAAGACTCTCAGTGAATTTTTTGTATTTCTTGTACAACCTTTTATCTTGCAATGTCTACCAGAAATTCATTTTACTTTTGGCAATTAAGATTTCCTGGCTAGTATCACCCATATCTGCCTATTCAGTAGGAAATCAATAGCCCTGGAACACATGGTCCAGAATTACTATATTCCCTAATGCAAGCATTCCTTTAGGCTACTGATGTCTCTAAACTAACTATGCTCAAAGTTACCATGTAGGAAGAAAAAATATCACCAAGGGTTTATTTTAATAATTGTGATAGAAACATTGCTAGATAGATCTTTATTTCCTTCCTGTGATGACGATGGCACCAGACTCTGGGTTCTGGTTTAAAGCATGTTGAAACTATCCTCTGAGATAAATCTTCAAGTTGTGTCATATTTCCCAGGTGGTCGGTAATTGGATATGCAGCAAGCTATTTCATTATCCTATCAAATTAGCTGAGTTCAAGATCACTGATTTCTTTAGATGTGAATCCTTTATCATAGTGTAAAATGAATTGTCTAGATAGAAGAGGTCTTATTTGTGATTGTTGTGGGATGGATAAACTATTCTGCATATCCATGAATATTAGTGCTAGCAGAAACTCTGCAGCCAAAGAATGGGAATCTGTTCCCTGAATATGTGTCCATTCCAGTGAAAGGAAAGTACAAAAAATCCATCATAAAAAATGTCCAGTATAACTCTTTTGCCAGAGGTGTTGGATTAATATTCATTCAAGAATGTCCATGGATTTTTGCCACATGTGGAGTTGCATCTTAGCCTCTGCAGTGGTGAGCACTCAGCAATGGTGATGGAAGTTGGGGATTGGTTAGCAGAAATTCACACTGCTGAGCTCAGCATTGGCCATGTGATCCTAGTAATCCAGGCTACTGTGTACACAGGCCCGTTGAATAGAGAAAGGGGCTAATTTACATTGACAAGATGAGCCTTAATGTTTACATTATTATTTAGATCTTTTTCCACAAATATATGCATTCTGGGGTAGGCATTAAAGAAAGAAACACCATCTCCACACTCTGCTGCCATTTTTTTCAATCATATGGTTCTATATCTATGTACAGCAAGTACGTCCAGGCAGTATATTGTCACTCTGCTTATTTAACTTATATGCAGAGTACATCATGGTAAATGCTGGGCTGGATGAAGTACAAGCTGGAATTAAGATTTTCTGGAGAAATATCAATAACCTCAGATATGCAGATGACCACCCTTATGGCAGAAAGCAAAGAAGAACTAAAAAGCCTCTTGATGAAAGTGAAAGAGGAGAGTGAAAAAGTTGGCTTAAAACTCAACATTCAGAAAACTAAGATCATGACATCCAGTCCCATCACTTCATGGCAAATAGATGGGGAAGCAATAGAAACAGTGACAGATTTATTTTCTTGGACTTCCAAAATTACTGCAGATTGGGACTGAACTCATGAAATGAAAACCACTTGCTCCTTCAAAGAAAAGGTATAACAAACCTAGACAACATATTAAAAAGCAGAGACATTACTTTACCAACAAAGGTCCGTCTAGTCAAGGCTATGGTTTTTCCAGTAGTCATGTATGGATGTGAGAGTTGGACTATGAAGAAAGCTGAGCGCTGAAGAATTGATGCTTTTGAACTGTGATGTTGGAGAAGACTCTTGAGAGTCCCTTGGACTGCAAGAAGATCAAGTCAGTCAATCCTAAAGGAAATTGATCCTGAATACTCACTGGAAGGACTGGTGCTGCACCTTAAGTTCCAATACTTAGGACCACCTGATGTGAAGAGCCGATTCATTAGAAAAGATCCAGATGCTGTGAAAGATTGAAGGTAGGAGAAGAAGGGGATGAGAGAGGAAGAGATGGTTGGATGGCATCACTGACTCGACAGACATGAGTTTGAGCAAGCTCCAGGAGATGGTGAAGGACTGGGAAGCCTGATGTGCTATAGTCCATGGGGTCACAGGGAGTCAGACATGACTAAGCAGCTGAACAGCAACAAATATACAGCTAGACAATATTGGCCTTTGAGATGGAATACTACCTTTTCATTAGCAGTATACCATGATTGATCCAAAAATCAGGCTATATTTATTTTTCCTCCTTTTCAGTAGTCATAGATATCATTCCTTGAGACTATAGAATGAGTTTAAGATACGATAACAAAAGCTGAATTGTGTCCCTTAAGATTCACATGTTGAAGTCCTATCCCCTAGTGTCTCAGAATATGACTGTTTTGAAATAGGACTGTTAAAAATGTGATTGAATTCAAATGAGACCTTAGGGTGGATCAGAATCCAATCTGATTGTGTCCTTATAGGAAGAGGAAATTTGTAAACACAAAGAATTACCAGAGATATACAACACACAGGAAAAATCGTGTAATGACACAACAAAAAGACAGTCATCTTGAAGCCAAGGAAGGGCCCTCAGAAGAAAACAAATCTGCTGATACATTGATCTTGGGTGTCTAACTTCCAGAACTGCAATACAATTTAATTCTGTTATTTAAGCCACTCAGTCTGCGGTATTTTGTTATGGTAATCCTAGCAATCCAATACATGTAGGAACAGGTATAATAGAAATCTGAATCTACTCAGACTATTTGAACCTTTTCATACTGGTCATCTATTTAATATTCATTTTTTGGAGCTACATTTTTGAGGGCACATCTTATTTTATGGGTCAATGAATCAATTAACCCTCAGTTTGAAACAGGTTGTTCAGGTCATCTGTTAATTTGGTGCAGCTATAGTTATGGCTAAGTGATCAACCTCAATTAAAATGCAGAATCAATCCAGACTCTTTTTCAAATAGAATAAAATGTAGTTTACAAAGCATATTTTTGCTATTGGGTTCATTTTTTAATACCGTGCTTGTGCGTTTTGCTTTGTGATGTGCACCTACAGTTTATTTATCTATACGTGCACATTTACTTCAGTTGTGTCTTTTTGCAACCTTATTGAAGGTAGCTTCCAGTCTCCTCTGTCCATGGAATTCTTCAGGCAAGAACACTGCAGTGGGTTGCCATCCCCTCCTCCAGGGGATCATCCTGATCCAGGGATCAAACCCACATCTCTTACATCTCCTGCACTAACAGGAGGTTTCTTTACCACTAGCTGCACCTGGGAAGCCCTTATTTATCTCTATTTTATATAATACTCCATTACACCAATAAATCATAATGGATTTAATGGTAGATAAGCCCAGATTGTTTTCAGTTTTAGGTTACTATGAAAATGTTCTGCATATCTTCTGGTTTACTTGTACATGCATTCAAGTTGGATACATACCCCAATATGAAATGGTTGAGTCCCAGACACTATAATTTTCAACTCTAGTAGATAAGATAAACAGCTTTCCCAAAGCAAATATATCAATTTGAAAAATCTTACCAGTACCTTGAGATTACTCTGAGGGTTTCCTTATTCTAACTCCCCTCTATATTTGTAACTGGCAGTCTTTTAATTTTAGGCATTCAGTGAGTTTGTATTAGTTCCTTTTTGTGGTTTTAATCTGCATATCTCTAATAATCAATGATTTTGAACATCTTTTCATAAAATTATTTGACCATATGGATAGCTTCTTGTATGAATGGCTATTCATTTCTCCTGTCAATCTCATATGGAATTTTCTTTAAGTTTGAATTTTTATACTTGCTAAGTTTTATATGAGTCACAAGCACCTTCTTTGAAATTTCTCTATTTTATCTCCTAATTTTAATATATCTGCATTTATTAATAAGTGGGGGCTTCCCTGGTGGCTCAGAGGTTAAAACGTCTGCCTCCAATGCGGGAGACCTAGGTTCAATCCCTGGGTCAGGAAGATCCCCTGGAGAAGGAAATGGCAACCCATTCCAGTATTCTTGCCTGGAGAATCCCATGGACGGAGGAGCCTGGTAGGCTACAGTCCACGGGGTCGCAAAGAGTCAGACACGAAGTGGAATAAAATGGCAGAATAGCCAGATTATTTCAAAGAGAGAATGTTGGAGTACACTGAGTTAAGGAAAACAGAGGCAGAGATAAATGGGTGAGGGGGATAAAAGTTACTGGAATATATACAATTATTCAAAAATTAATACATTTCAATCTTTTCTTCCAGAAAGAAAGAGAGAGAGAGAAGGAGGAGAAAGAAAGGAGAGAAAGAATAAATAGGGGAAGGAAGCAGGGGAGTAGAGGAAGAGGGAAGGAAGGGGAAGGAAAAGAAAAGGGAAGAAAGAAAGAAGGAACAAAAGAAAGATGGGAGGGACAAAAGAAAGAAGGAAGCTTAAATTCTTCCTGGTGGCTCTTAAGTCCTCCCAGTTACTCAAGCCCATCAAGCCCAAACCCATTTCTTCTTTTTCCTTTATGTTTCACTTCCAATCATAGACAAGTGCTGCTTCCACATTAATCCACATATAATGGCTCTACACCAAAATGTCAGTGCAGAGGTCAAGGTGACTAAGCATAGTTAAGAACAGAATGGTGTTACAAGTTCACAGAAATTGACTAAGTCCAGTCTTATTGGCTCTCTTTTGCTATGGTACACGTTTAGAATGTATCCTTATTGGAAAAAAGATGATCTCTCTTTTTTTTTCTTTTTAATTTTATAGATAAGAAATCTCAGTTGAAATGCCATTTTCTCAGAGAGGCCATTCATACCCAAAGAACAAAATTGCTCCAAATCAACCAAACTTTCACTATCTGTCATCACTGGTTCATTGTCTACACACAATTCATAACTATATGATATTATTTTGTTTGGCTGTATGTTTTTATTTCTCTGAAGCTCTGTGTGAAAGGAGATTTCCATGCTTTCTTTTCCACCTATATTGCAGCACTAGAGGGTCACTGACATAAGGTGGGAACTGAAAGCAAAATTATAGAATTTGTATTTGAAATGTGTAATGCAAATGTCTATCTAGAATTAGAAAAAAAGAGGGAGGAGTTAAATCATGATATCTACTTCTCTTAATTTTCATCAGTTACAAAACTTGAAAGTTGATACATTTTATTGCTTTTTATCTCTACTAAACTACATGTTTCAGCAGCTTGCCTAGCAAAATAGATGTACATATGAAAAAAACCTTCAGTAATCTCAGCTGTCCTGAAGATTAATTGAAAGCATATAGGATAATATCCAAGGTTGAAAACATAAGGTACAATCTCATCTAACGTAAAAATATTTTTTTAAAAAACGATTTGAGTGGATAATTATATAATGTTTTAAATCAAGTAAATGCAGTAACATTACTAATGAGTGGACATAAAACATATGGCTGTATTCCTAGTTATCACATTATCTAAGTAATCTCTAAAGCACTAGTTTCATAAGAGTGAACTATTACTTTAATGTTGATTAACATCTGTGATTTTTGCACTAGAAAATAACCTGAAATAAAAATAACAATTGTACCTATGAGGGATGCTGCTTTTTCACACACAGGCATATTTAAAATAAAGCAAGATGATTGCATTTTGTTAATGCGACGACTGACGATGGAATGTTGTTGGTTCTCATCTTGGGTTATGTTATTTCAAAGTACCCAATTATGTTTTACTGTATGTGAAATTTAAAGGTTCCATTTGTGTTTAGAAGAGGGGGGAATGATACATATTAACAGTGAATAAAGAATTCATCTAATGAATGTTAATACATTCTGTTCTTGTCATCAAATGTTTATAAGGTGATATGTTCCAAGAACAGATATTCACACCTCAATGGTGAAGATCGGAGACAGAGGTAGAGAAATTCAGTTCACAAAGAATTGGAAACTCATCTAACAATTCATCATAATTGTTTCTTATTTCCTAGAATGTACTTGGCCTCCTTACTAATTTATCCCTCAAACTCAGTTAGGTCACTAACACTTGTTAGCTTTCCATATTGCTGTGTTACTTATTATACAGAAGAAGAATAAAATTATTTCTTAAGCTGAGTTTCTTTAAAATTCCATATAAAATTTTATTATCACACTTATACCAGCTTATAACAGTATTAAATATTTTATAAGTTCATCTTTTCTTGTACTATGAAGTCTTTGGTGGTAGAAATTGTATTTATTCATATTCAAGAAAATAGACTTTCATCTTTTAGAACAAGAATTCTGGAGTCAATGGCCTTGAGTTGAGCTTTCAAAATATTAGCTACATGACCTTGAACAAATTAGCTTCTATCTTTCTTCTTCTGTTTCCTATTTGTTAAAGAGGGTATTAATAGCCCTAAGTTATTGAATTGTGGTGACAATTAAATTAGTTAAACCCTATCTCTTCTTATTTATATCCCAAGTTCTCCATAGAGTGTCTGATTAGTTAGATTAAATGGTTATGTCTTACTTTATCACTGAATTCCCATGGTGAGCTTCAACCTTATAAAACTCTGCTGCCTGGCACAAGTAGATGCTCAGTAATGATTTTTTCATTTAATGAAGACATCAATAAATGAACAGTGAAAGAATAGTATACCCTTTATCAAAGAAAATTAGACTAAGACATATTAGTTCATAGTGCAATTTTCAAAATTAAAAAATAAATCAATATCATCAAAGCCTCCACATGTTCACACCATTTTTCATATAAAACTTCACCTTGATAATAAAGGCATTTCTTGGATATCTCTACTGTATTTGGTGAACAGTGGCTCAAAGAATCTAAGTTAAGTTTATCTAAATTAAATCTGTATTGTACTTTGTAATTCATGGAACATTTATTTTTGAGTAAAGAAAGCTGAGCACAGAAGAACTGATGTTTTCGAATCATAGTGTTGGAAAGACTCTTCAGAGTCCCTTGGACTGCAAGGAGATCCAACGAGTCCATCCTAAAGGAGATCAATCCTGGGTGTTCATTGAAAGGACCCTTGTTGAAGCTGAAACTCCAAACTTTGGCCATCTGATTCAAAGAGCTGACTCATTTGAAAAGACCCTGATGCTGGGAAGGATTGAAGGCAGGAGGAGAAGGGGATGACAGAGGATGAGATGGTTGGATGGCATCACCAACTCAATGCACATGAGTTTGGGTAAACTCCAGGAGTTGGTGATGGACAGGGAGGCCTGGGATGCTGCAGTCCATGGGGTCACAAAGAGTTGGACATGACTGAGCGACTGAACTGAACTGAACTGAACTGAACCATCTTATATCTATTGAAAACATGATGCTTTGAGGAAGAGTCACTTTAACTGGTTCAAGGGATCCTGTAAATGCTGGAAAAATTTAAATCCTTAATAAGAAGCCATGATTCTTCTAAGACTTTCCTTTTCTCGGCACCTCTCATGCTCAAATGTTTAGTGTTAATGTTCTCTGTGACTAACACTATTTATGAAAACTGTGAAGACCAGATAGAATAGAATTAGGACAACGTCAAAGTAAGGATGACATTACTGGAAAGGATTATTAAGGGTTAAAGGTAATCTAAGCACCTAAATTCATTGATAAAGGGACATATAACAAGTTATTCATTCAGTAAACATTTATTAAGCTCCATTTGTGTACTGTGGTTGTTGCTCGGTGGTAAAGAATCTGCCTGTCCATTCTGGAGATGTGAGTTTGACCCCTGGGTTGGGAAGATCCCCTGGAGAAGAAAACGGAAACCCACTCCAGTATTCTTGACTGGGAAATCCCATGGACAGAGGAGCCTGGCAGGCTACAGTCTATGGGGTCACAAAGAATTGGATATGACTCACCAACTAAACAACAACAACAGATTGTACTGAGGGCAAAATGTACAGCAAACATATACAAGAGATATCAAGTGCAAAGGGAAGAGAGAGCTCTGGAGGTACCTCACTGAAAATCAATCTGAAAAAGGATATAAAGGAAGTAAGGTATAACTAATGGAGAGGGTAACATTCAGGTATTAGGAGAAAATGCTTTTTTTGGAAAGTGATATGAACACCAGGAGGTGGCAGGGTGCTTGGGTGAAGGATGAAGAGGAGCTCTGTGTGACTAGAGTGGAGAGAGTAAAAAGAAAGCACCAGGGGATGAACTCAGAAAGACAGTGGGAGGCAAATCCAAGATGCCTTTTCAGGACATCATATGGTTTTGAATTTTATTCTGAGTACATTAAGAATAAATTCTGAACAGTGAAAAGACATGAAATGACTTAAGTTTTAGCATAATAAGCTGCTCTGCTCCATAGAAAATAGATAATAATGGGAGGGAGAGAGTGATACCAGGGGCAATGAACAGACTTGGAGAAACAGACAGGAGTACTAGAATGACATCAGTGAGGACTGGAGGATCCTATCACCCTGCAGAAGGCACCAGTGAGACAATCTGTAAGAAACATCTTAGCAACTGCAAAGAAGGACAGAGAACACAGAAACCCTCCCAGTATAGTGTGCCCATGCTGACAAATGAGATTGGCATGTAGTTTTATTTTCCTTTTACTGTTTTTATCAAATCCATTGTAAGCATTATACTGCTGGATAAAGAGAAAAGGAAGGAATTGTTTCTTACTTGAATCTTTCTGTTAAGACCGTATACGAGAGTCCTTACCCATGTGGATGCTATTGTCAGACAATGTTTAAGGTACTGCAAAAGCATCAGTGTGTCTAGAAAAGAGTGGGAGCCACAGTAGATAAATTTTGACAGGTAAGGGTGGTTCCAAGGGGATAAATCATATAGGTATTTTGGTCAAGATAATGACTAATATAAGATCTAAATTCAAGATAATCAGATATTTTGCGAGGACTACCTTGGCTGCGATATTAAGTCTAGGCTATAGGGCGACATGAGCAAACAAGAAAATAAAACCCTTGTAAT
>SJYT01039595.1:30284-66620 GCA_006410635.1 Cephalophus harveyi
GACTCGATGGACGTGAGTCTGAGTGGACTCCAGGAGTTGGTGATGGACAGGGAGGCCTGGCGTGCTGCGATTCATGGGGTCGCAGAGTCGGACACGACGGAGCGACTGAACTGAACTGACTGAGCTGAATAGCTATGAGAGAGGTGAAAAATACATGTACATATGTTGCTATTCAATTATTTGAACTTGCTTTTGTTGTTCTGCTGTTTTATACTTTCTTCTCTCACATTTTGCTCATATATTATGACTTTTGTATTCTCCTTCTTGTTGTTTCAATGGTTAACACAATAATAGTACACGAGGATTCTTAAATTTAGAATGGTGAAAATAATTCACTAACAGTGTTCTCTCATCTACTTGTCTTTCTGTGTTTCTTTTTGTACATTTAGTGAGAAACTGGTCTTTCTTCTGGTGTATATGGATATATCGATATATCTATAACTGCTTATAAGTTCAATGGTTTGCATCTTTTCTTTTAAGAGGAATATTTACCTTCTTGTTTATAACCACACATCCTATAATTAACTAATGCTTTGTGTTTTTTTTTTTTCTCACAGTTTATTATCTGCCCCTTTCAGTCACAGTTTCACTATTTTTTGAATTATTTATTTTTATTTGAGTATTGCTGGGAGTTCTATAATTTTATCTTCCTGAAGCCTTTTGCATAATTATTAACTGATTATTAATTGAAATGTGACTCCAAGTGGAGGGAGCAGTCAAGAAGTATCAGAGTGTTCTTGGTAGGTGGCATTAGCCAGACTCTGTATAGATGAGTCTGAGGGGAGGGGACCCTGGCACCTGAAGTATTGCTGGGAGTTCTATAATTTTATCTTCCTGAAGCCTTTTGCATAATTATTAACTGATTATTAATTGAAATGTGACTCCAAGTGGAGGGAGCAGTCAAGAAGTATCAGAGTGTTCTTGGTAGGTGGCATTAGCCAGACTCTGTATAGATGAGTCTGAGGGGAGGGGACCCTGGCACCTGGGGCATTCAGGTATGTTTCACCTCAGGAGACCCTGCTACCCCTATCGAACATCCTGGGTCCCTCAGAAAGGGCTTTTCTGGATAGAGTGGTCAGACAGCACAGCCTCTTCTTCCGACCAGATTCTGCTGTCCTCTGAGCCACGCCTGAAACTCACCACATCACAGCCCAGCCTTTCCTTGTGCTCCATCAGGATCTGTGCTTACCCCCTCCCCCTACAGACCTGAAGCCACAAAGCACAGCCTGTGGATTCTAATTAAACTGTTCTCTTTGTCTCCTGGGTAACCCCACACTCTCCTCTCCCACCCCCAAATAAACAATTATAATTTTAGTAACTTCACAAGTGAATGCTTATTGAACCAAGTAGATCCTTCTTGAATAAAAATATTATATTCCTTTTATTTTTTTAACTTTCCTTTTTTTTTTTTTTAGTAAATAACTCATATCTTGCTGGATATCATAAAAAGCTTTAAATATTCTAAGTTCAATTAACAGATCAATTTTAGCCAGTGTTTCTTGTGAGAACTATATTAATAATAATATTGACATTTCAACTGAATCCTTGAAAAAAAGGATAGAATTTGGAATTGGAGATACAGATATGGTATTTTGAGAGGAAGGAAGCTCAAAACAAGGTGAAATTTTGGACTAGAGCTTGCAAAGTATTTAGGAAAATTGTGACGGATATGTTCACAAAGGGAAAATAGAAGGAACCCATGGAATCGAGAAGAGAGATATTAATAACAAGAAATAGTTCTCCTGTAACAGTGGCAGGGAAAATGAAAAAGAGGAGATAGATGCTGACACATTGCAAGCATGGGAGTGAGGTGATGAAGACCTAGTGTGCCTAGGTCTGTACTAGGGAGACAGAGGAGATGTTTATAGACTAGCAATGCTGGATAGCCAGGAAAAAAGCCACTCTTGAAACAATAAAATAATTGAGCATTTTCAATAATAGCTTTTAAATAAATAAAAAATATCATGCATGCCATTTCCCAAAACAGTGTTTCATAGAAATGGTGACGGGGTAGGGTTACTGGGAGAGGTTTTCTATTTATTTGTCTATTTTTCTATCTATAATTTTTTATGAGTGAGTGAGTGAGTGAGTGAGTGTGTGTGTGTGTGTGTGTGCGCCTGAAGTAGCGATAATAAGCTGCATAAGAGATGGAGTAGAGAATCAATTTAATGTAGGTCACAAAGGAGACACACTCTTAAAAAGTGAAGTTTGAGCAGAGATCTGAAGGTATTGAGGGAATAAGACTTGAACATCAGGAAGAAAAATATACCAGATGGAATGAGCAAGAATTAAGGCCCTGATGTGGCGATGAATATGCTTGATGATTCTGACTAGCAGCAATGAGGCCAGAGTGGCTGGGCCAGAATGAATAAAAGACAAAGTGATTGGAAAAACAGAGAAATAGAGATCAGAGTGTAAATGTGGAAGGTGAACTAATTTTAAGGCTCTGACAGGTCGATAGGTATTTCTCTCTGGCAAGAGCTTAGCAGAAAACTTAATATATTACTTATATTTTAGCAGAATGACTATCTTTCTTTTTAGAGAATCGACACTAGAGAGCAAAGAAGTTAGAAAAGAGAGAGATCAGGAGGCGATTGCAGTTGCCTTGAAATTGTGACACTTTGAATCTGCAGAGTTGCCTATAAGAGAAAGTGAGAATAATCAGAATCAGGAGGTAATTGAAGGGTAAAGAACAGGACACTTTCAGAGAGGAGCTCTACAATTTGAAAGAATGTTCCTTGTAATTTCCTCACGTGGAAAAGATGGAGAGGAATGGGTTTGTAGACAAAATCAAGTGTATTGTCTAAAACATAGCACATATGAGATGACCACTAAATGCAGAAATGGAAATAGAAAACACAGTTGGATATGAGTCTGGAGTTCAGGAGAAATTTTAGGGATGTTAACGTGAATGTGAGTGTGCAAAGACTCAGGGATATTTAACTTAACAGCATCATTGTTGTTGCTGTGCTCAGCTGCTCAGTTGTGTATGATTCTTTTTAACCCTATAGACCCCAGAACCTGCCAGGCTCCTCTGTCCATGTAATTTTCCAGGCGAGAATACTGGACTAAGTTTCCATTTCCTTCACCAAGGGATCTTCCCGACCCAGGGATTGAACCTGGGTCTCTTGTGTATCCAGCACTCACAGGCAGGTTCTTCCCCATGTGCTACCTGTAGGTTGTTGGAAACTTAATGTGTTTTAGTTTTGAATGTATAATTTAATTAGTCTTCTTTCACTAATAACTCAGCTCTTCTCTTCTCTTATTCCCTTTTGGGTATACCCAGGCTCTTCCTATTTAATAATATTTTCTGTGGTATCCCAAAGCCTTCTCATGCTCATAATAATATACATACAAATATATAGTCACATATACTAAAATATTGCCCTCACTCATTTTAAGGGGTTTTTATTATGTAAAAATTTCTCAGTTTCTAACATATATTAGACAAATTCATATGTGAATCAACTATACATCTAAATGATATTATATGGTATGCATTAATTATTTATTATTCAGTCACCTATAACATTGTTTGATATAAAATATATTTCCACTACAAACTGCTATGCATATCTGTGTATATAAATATGTATCCCATGCAAACTTGCATTTATACATCAGTTCGGTTCAGTCGCCTAGTTGTGTCTGACTCTTTGCGACCCCATGGACCACAGCACGCCAGGCCTCCCTGTTCATCACCAGCTCCCGGTTTACTCAAATTCATGTCCATTGAGTCGGTGATGCCATCCAACCATTTCATCCTTTGTTGTCCCCTTCTCCTTCTGCCTTCAATCTTTCCCAGCATCAGAGTCTTTTCAAATGAGTCAGCTCTTTGCATTTATATTACATATTTTTCAGATTGCTTTATGAAAAATTATAACAGCTCACATTTCTACCAGTGATCCATGAGATTCTATTTCTCCCCATCTCCATCTGCCCTAATGGCAGGCCTTATATTTAAAAAATTTTTTTTTCTCACTGTTACTCCCCTGAGTATAGCTATAGCCCATTGTTGTTCTAATTATGCATTTCCTCAACTACCAGGGAAATTTTTCTCTTTCTTTAGTTGTTCCAGCATCTAGGGAAATTTTTTACATTTATGAAGCATTTTTTATATATTGGTAGCCTGGTTGTCTTTCTTGAATTTCTGTCTTTTGCCCTCCTTTGACATCTCAGTGTATTTTTCCTAGGTTCTACCTTGTTGAAATGTTCAGATTTTCAGTGGTGGTCCCTTTTTAGTTGGAAGCTGTGAACATTCAAAGTTTACTACAAGTATATCCTTCAATTTATTAATACAGAGACTTCATCAAAATATCATGTGTAATTGTGTTTTTTGCTTGATTTCTTAGCCCTAAGAAGGCTTGGGATTGTCCTTGGAGCAACTGTTCTACACTGAGAATTGTCTTACAATATAAGTGCAATTTTTTGTTTTGTTTTGTTTCAAATAAGTGTGAGGGAGCTATTACAGTAGTGATTTTCTAATTTTTGTAGGTATTCCATATTACTGTCTTTGTAACTCCTTTCTGGACACCTGGAAACAGTACTTCAGATCAATTACTCTGAACACAAGTATGCTTTGCGCCAAGAGGCACAAATATGCAAACTTGCATTTATACATCAGTTCAGTTCAGTTGCCTGAACTGAATGATATGATCTTGGACTCTGCTCAGGCAGACACATGGTTTGGTCCCAGGCTTTTTGCAATCTAATAATACTAATAACTTCAACAATAACAATTTAACTACAGAATCAAGATAGAGCAAAATGATGCAACTGATTACTCAAGGTTATTAGAACACAGTCATAAATAGTAGGATCAAACATTCCAGTGTTTTAAGACATTAACTATTATAGAAAACTTCATTATTTCCTCAGCCAAGAGGTGAAACTTATATGTATTCAATATATTAAGATAATTTCTTCACAACTGATGATGCTTCCGGTTGCTTTCATATATTTCTTATGTAGCCCATTAAAATGTGGTTCTAATGAAATGTTGCAGTCATTTCTGTCATTTAAATTATTAAAATTTTAGCTATAATATTCTCTAAATCTTGGCTAGCAGTTGCAGTAGTTGTTTACTCTTTTATAGATGAGAAAAATACACAATAATGTCCTGTCTCAAATGGTCACAAATCTGTCAAGAATTCAAGGCCTGACTCATAAATACAGTGCCTCACAATGCTTGGAAAATATCTGTTTTTTATTGGTGACATATAAAATATCATTGACAGTGGTAGAGACTTTTATATTCCTATAAAGCCCTATGGGGGGAAAAATATTTATTTTTTCAAATTATGCTGTTGGTACTTTACTTTTAAAGCCATTTGTACAGCGTATAATTTGTTGCTGCTATAACCAACACTTACAAAATGTATATTTAATTTTATGTTAAATCAAATAATGCCATAATTTCTAATATTCTATATTAGAAAGAGCCAGTTTCTCTTTTCTTACCAAAATTTATCTTAAAGCATTTGCACATTTAATAATACATTGTCTTTTGTATTTACCTCAAGCCTGTATAGAGGACAAAATAATCATCTGCATTTAGAGTCTAAGTTCTTTGCATATTTTGAATTCTGTTAATTAAAGGCAAAATAATCATCCTATTATTGATCATCATATCGTTCAAAAGTTACGAAAGACTTCAGTGGACAGTAGATATCTTCCTATTATAAGTGTGTGTTGTGTTTGAAATACACAGACATAAATGATTTACCAGATGGAGACTAAGAGTCCAGTTACCAAGGAAGGTAAAAATCTTTTCCAACCATCTGAGGTAAACATACATACTAAGAATTTTTGATTGTTATAGATTTGAATTATTGTGACTTTCTAGCTTAATTTGGAAGAAAAGAAGACCAAAGGATTGTAAGAGTACATACATAGATCAGTTCTAAAATTCAGATAGCCAATTATTTTCTAAAATTTTCTAAATATTCTAAAATTCTCTTGATTATTATTTTCTAAATTGTTCCTTGTTATCAAGTATGTCATTATTTAGAACAAATATGTAGAAGTGACTTCTCTTTGCCTGTTTGCTTTCTTAGTTTTTATTTCCTTCCTTGAGTTCTTTTTTCTCCCTTTTTACTTGAATATATCTCTTCTAATATTGCAGCCAGAGTTCATTAATTTTATTTCTAATTTCTAGATTTTACCTTTCATTAAATAAATATCTATGCTGAGTTTTGATTGGTATTCTCTACTTGTGTTAAATAAAGTTCAGTCTTGAAAATTTATAGCTGAAGCTTTCTAGATTCTGATTTTCTTTTTTGTGTGGAAGGGCAGTTATCCTTTAAATGCTGTAAGTAGTTTTCTAAGTTTCAGTTTTTCCAAAATTTGTGTCTTTCCTGAACTTCAAACCTATGACCAAGTCCTATAGATTCCATTATTTTCAGAATCAGGCTGCTCTCTTCTCGCCTCCTCCCCTAGCCTCTACTTGAACCAAGCATCCCAAGATGGTGGCCCTGCAACACCTGGTCTTCTGACCTTTATTACATCACTGCTTTTGTATCTTACACTTACTATTTCATCTGCCTTGTATCACCTCAAGGTTGGCCCCTTCCAAAAAATATCAATATTAATTCCTCAGAAGCTGCCTTCTCTAAATAAGCAATGTCAAAGTTTCCCTCCCCTTGACTATAGTCATTTTTTATCACATTATCCTTTTTTAAATTTGTCACATCCAGTAGTACATCATATTATTATACGAAATTTTCTTATTATATATATTCTTCTTTACTTTCTGTTTTTCAAATTGAAAAATCACACTTATGAACAAAAACTTTACCTAAATTTTTGATTTTCAACATAGCAGTTTTAAATTCTCAAGTATTGAATTGATGAGGTAATGGCTTTATGCAAAAACTACCACTAAGTCAATAGACTCCTTCTAATCTTTTCAAGTTAATTAAACAATATTATTAAATAGCATTTGAGCCCTAGGAAACCTGACATGATTCCTCATTATACAAATATTTGCCAATCATATGTAATTACTTAGGATAGACGTGGGATAGTTCTTTCTTAATGTGATTGTAATATAATTTCAAACCTATGGCAGAAAATCAGGATTATCTTGGTTTTATCATAAATGATCACTGCATTTAATAAACAGTGCAAAATGCAAAATTTCTAAACTTAAGATAATTTATATATGATAATATCTTGCATCAGTTTTGTACTTAACAAAATGCATTTGGTGTTTATTACTGTGATTCTATGAGGCATCTATAACAAACATTAATTGCTACACTAATCAGCTAAATAATATTGCATCAAGAATGGGTATTGAATCTGGATTTGCACCTTAGTTTGGCTACAAAATTGCTGTAATATATTTATAGCAACACAGCATTATATCTTATTGAGAAACAATATACATTTCATTCAGGGGAATTATTCAGTCCCTATGAGTTGAAGGCATATAGTCTGAGTAGAAAGTTTCTCTCATAGCACTTTTGTGCTGAAAGATTTATGTTATGATGATACTTAGTTTCTTCCTAGGGAAATATTTAATCCAGAAGAGATGTACAATTTTACCATGAGTGAGAATCTAATTTTAACTTAAAATTGGTCTTAATCCAATTGTTTTAGGAATATTTCTTTCCTCATCTCTAAATGTATTTGCTGACAGTTTTGATTTCCACTTGATATTGTTAAGGTTCTCATGAAGGTTAACTAGAGACTTCACAATCCAGACAAATGTTACAACTTAATTTTATGTTTAAAAATATAATGGTCCAGGCCCCATAATTTCAATATTATTTTCTATACAAACTCTTTTATTTTGGAGCTGAATATATGAATTGATCAAAAGTTTTATTTTAAAAACTAGTTTTCTTGGGTCCCTTTATATCAGAACAAGTAATGAAATCAATAAAATATTTTGGTTGGTGAAAAATACATATAGATGAGAACTTCTATGGTGCTGATTTTTAGTTTGTTGTTTTGTCTCTAATGTAAGCTGTGTAAAAACAGCAAGCACTCTTTCTGTCCCAAAATAGCAGCAATTAGAGTCCCTTTATATCAGAACAAGTAATGAAATCAATAAAATATTTTGGTTGGTGAAAAATAGATATAGATGAGAACTTCTATGGTGCTGATTTTTAGTTTGTTGTTTTGTCTCTAATGTAAGCTGTGCAAAAACAGCAAGCACTGTTTCTGTCCCAAAATAGCAGCAATTAGCATCACTCACAATCCTCTTTTATCAAATACATCCTCTTGGTTTGTAAAATTAAAATGCTAAGATTTTAATCCACCTCTTCAGTGTGTGTTCTTGTTCTATTTTCTCTGAAAACAATTTTTCTTTCTTTCTCACTTGAAGTTTTAGCTTGGGTTGCTTTTAATACACATTGTCATTCTTTTAGGGGATATTATCTATTTTCTGGCTTACACAGTAATTTGGTAATAATGTCTTATGCACTTGTTAGTCTTGCTCTTTTACTAGAGAATAAACACCATATATATGTGCAGTATTTGTGATAGTATGCTAACTAGGTACATGATTTTAATATCTTCCAAGGTAATAGATTCCAGCAAAGGAGCTATAAAAAACACCCTGCAGAGAACGAAAAGCCCCACCATGTAGAAAATTGTGACTTTCCATTAGCTAGCACTATCCACTTCTTCCCAGGTAGTGCTAGTGGTAAAGAATTCGCCTTAAAGAACCCTCCTGCCAATGCAGGAGACAAGAGATGTGGGTTAGATCCCTGGGTTCCGAAGATCCTCTGGAGGAGGGTATGGCAACCCACTCTAGTATTCTTGCCTGGAGAATTCCATGGGCAGAGGAACCTGGTGGGCTACAGTCCATGGGGACGCTAAGAGTCAGACACGACTGAAGTAATTTAGTACATGATCAAACTTCACTGTTTTCAGCCACCTGTGCATAATATTGAGAGTGCAGATTGTATGGTGGAAGACTGGGCATGAGCTATATCATGTATTGGAAAAAAATATACTCTGGCCACACAGTGTGAAGAGCTGACCCTTTGCAAAAGCCCTGATGCTGGGAAAAATTGAGCACAGGAGGAGAAGGGGGTGGCAAAGGATGAGATGGCTGGATGGCATCATCAACTCAATGGACATGAGTCTGAGAAAACTCTGGGAGATAGTGAAGGACAGGGAAGCCTGGCGTGTTGCAGTCCATGAAGTCACAAAGAGCAGACATGACTTAGCAACTGATAAACAGCAACAATAAAAAAGATGTAAATTTATTTTGTAATGTGTTAGGTTTCAAATACTATTAGAAATACAAGTGGGGGCTTATGCGTGCAAATGGATATAAGAAACTGGAGAGCAGGGTAGAAGACAAATTAGGCAATTGCAAGCATATAATATGATAATATCAACAAGAAAGAATAGGGGAGAGTGGGAATGAGGACTAGATTTCATCATCAGTAGTAAGTTTGCATAACAGAATAAGAAAATTACACTGATCTAAAAACAAAACTGATCTAAAAACAGAAAAGGCCAGAAGATCTAAGGGAGGAAGATGTTATATATATTAAATGCAACTAATAAATAACACATGATTATTATGGGGGTGGAATATATATTTTGGGGCAACAGTGAGTAAATGGATAATTTGTATGAGTTAGTTGAGTGATGCAGAAAAAGTAATTTTGGAATAGGTGGAATATGATCTGAAGAAAAAAAAACACTTCCTCACTGGGTTTTGAGTGTGTCTTCCTTAATGTTATGTCCCTTATTTTATAGTTATATATGTTAAGATATTCCTTTACTATTTTAAGACAAAAATTTAGATTGGTGGTCGCCAGAGTGAGGGAAGGAGGGGATATTTGAAATAGGTAAATGTGGCCAAAAGGTACAAACTTCCAGTGCTAAAATAAATATGTCCTAGGCATGTAATATACATCATGGTGACTATAGTTAATGCTGTATCATATATTTGAAAGCTGCTAAGATAGTAGATGTTAAAAGTTCTCAACACAAGAAAAAAAAAAAAAACTGTGTAGTGATGGATGTTAACTAGACAGATTGTAGTGATCATTTTGCAATATATACAAGCATCAAATCATGTTGTACAACTAAAACTAATGCAATGGTGTATGCCAATTATATCTCAATAGGAAAGGAAACTTGTTTTCAATTATTAGACACGCAATACTTAATATCGATCCTAGTCAATTATTGGGATCTGAAGAATTGTAATTATTGTAACCTGAAGAACCAAATTTGACATATTAAAATTGGCCAACTGATATCATGCATCTTTTCCTAAACCAATGGTTATACAAAAGTGGGTATAGTGCCTATATTGGCTTATGTAGGCTTGGTTTCCTAACTCATCTACCAAGAGGAGCGTTTAGTTACAGTGATTTGCTAAGATTGATTATGTACCACCTTGGAGCAGTTCCTCAAGCAATTGCTTATCCAGGAGCAATTCTTCCAGAACCATATGGGAGAAATAACACACATAATAGAAACTTATCCAAAGTACCCATTACACAGATCCAAAATGGGCATTCGATGAAGAAATAATAAACAAATGAATGTGTTATACTGCATTATTTCAAAGAGTAGACTAATACAAGCTGAATGCAAATAATGTTTTTGGGATAAACCACAATCAATAGTTGTGAGCAATTAATATTGTATAACTGAAGAGCAAAGGAAAAAGAGTTTAACTGAGGAAAAATTAAGATAGAATTACATGGGAGAAAAACAACAATAATTACATTATACTTTGTTGTGTTCTTTAGCAAATCAGAAGAACAGATGCTTCTAGCCCATGTAAAGTTAAAAATATTAAATATCTCAGGTTTAATTATGAAAGTAATAAACTTTTGATATTACTATCAATATTTTTGACATGTTTCTTTCCATATACTTGGGAATTGAATATACCATTCAGGATGGAGAGAATACATTTTCATAATGCTATTTGTCATCCTATACTCAGATGCCTCCAACTTCCTCCCACAAACACACTTTGCTTTGCTATTTACAGCAGCTAATAAGGCAGTCAATAAGATCAGGATTAATTCTGGGAATTAAAGTTGGGGAATAATATAAGGGATTTTGCAGCTGCCACTGTGTAGTCTTTTGTATAATTATAACTTTAATTTTGTTCTGTATTTCAGAACAAGAACTATACTTTTTTTCCCCTAAATCATAAGAACTAAAAACAAGTCCAGTTTTGACAAGTCATGTTATTATATTTTTACAGACTCTTTCTAAAATCTACTCTTTAGCATTAGGGAGAATTGAGTACACTAGTCCTCTGGGAGGGTTTTTATGATTCTTTTGTGTCTAAAAGAAATTATGAATAGAATTTTCCTCATTTCTTTCATTTTAAACTACATTTCATAAGGCTGGATAAGCATAATTTTTTTCCAGCTGTTTCTATGGCTGCTTATTTTTTTGAGCACAGTATTTGCAGCACTGATTTCTAATTCATAGAACATTCAGTGCACATTGTTCTTACTCAGTATGCATATTACTAAAGAGTCTAAATTGGTTTTAGAAAGTTTAGGTACTTAAAACTATAATGGTGTATATAAGCTTATAGTCATCACTAAGATAAAGGGAAATGCAATTTTGCAAATGTTTTCTTTTAATTTTCTGGATTAGTTCCCCTTTTAAAAATGTTATGGGTAAGAATATTTAGTTTATCAATTTTCTTGAAACAACAAATACTAGCCCTAAAAAATACAGAATAGATTTGCACTGTGGTAGCAATAAGAAAAAAGTTTGAAAATTACAATGTTATATAAAAAGTAAGCACTCTTGATAAAACATTATTAGCATAATAGTAATTAGAGTGATAATAGCATTCTTTGTGATGCTATTGACACATGATTTCAATTCCATTAAGTTGGTTCAAATCTATTTCCATTATCATTAAACAGTAAAAAAAAATGTTATTTTTATCTTATTTTTCTAAAGGATGAATTACACAAAATATACAAAATGACCTTTATGAGATCACTAATTTAGGACTTAAAAATGTTCCCCCAGTATTCCACTCCTACACCCCACATTGGTTTGACTTCTTTTTTCTGAAGCTCCTATATCCTCATATACTCTATATTTTCTCTCATCATCTTCCATTAGAAAAGAATTATATTTGAGAATGTGATACAATTAATTTATCGTGAGGATAGAATGAGATAATCCAGACACAGAACTGGTGTAATATCTGCATATAGTCAACACTACGTAAAAGCAGGCTTAAAACTCAACATTCAAAAAACAAAGGTCATGGCATGTGGTCCCACCACTTCATGGCAAGTATATGGGGAAACAATGGAAATAGTGACAGGCTTTATTTTCTCGGGCTTCAAAATCACTGTAGATGGTGACTGCAGCCATGAAATTAAAAGATGCTTGCTCCTTGGAAGAAAAGCTCTGACAAACCTAGACAGCATATTGAAAAGAGAGACATTATTTTGCCAGCAAAGGTGTGTCTAGTCAAAGTTACAAGTTTTCTAGTAGTCATGCATGGATGGGAGAGTTGTATCATAAAAAAATTTGGTTATAAAATTATGTACATCAGGAAAAAAAATGGGATTGTTGAGATTGGTTTATTGCCAATATAAATGTATATATATGAATCTCCTTGTCCACACTGTCTGTTGTATTACTTCCTCTACCAACACCAGGCAGCTCTGTTTTGAAACGGAGAGAACAGAAAGTTGAATTCATGTAGGATTTGAGATTTGTTCAAATTATGAAGCAAAATGACAGAGTAGTTAGAATTTGGTTTCAGTTCAGTTCATTTCAGTCGCTCATTCATGTCTGACTCTTTGCGACCCCATGAACTGTAGCACGCCAGGCCTCTTTGTCCAAGACCAACTCCGGGGCCCACCCAAACTTGTGTCCATTGAATCGGTGATGCCATCCAGCCATCTCATCCTGTGTCGTCCCCTTCTCCTCCTGCCCTCATTCTTACCCATCAGGGTCTTTTCAAATGAGTCAGCTCTTCTCATGAGATGGCCAAAGTATTGGAGTTTCAGCTTCAACATCAGTCCTTCCAATGAACACCCAGGACTGATCTCCTTTAGGATGGACTGGTTGGCTCTCCTTGCAGTCCAAGGGACTCTCAAGAGTCTTCTCCAACACCACAGTTCAAAAGCATCAATTCTTCAGCACTCAGCTTTCTTTATTTGGTTTAATGGAGGTGAGGAGGTGAAGTCGCTCAGTTGTGTCCGACTCTTTGTGACCCCGTGGACTGTAACCTACTAGGTTTCTCTGTCCATGGGATTCTCCAGGCAAGAATACTGGAGTGGATTTTAAAAATTATGGACCAGGAAATCTGAAATTAATAATGAGAGATATGAAATTAATGGATATAGTGAAAGTAGGAAAGCTCTGAACAAGCTTGATGAAGTTGAGTTAAAAAAAAAAGATATAAGGATGAGTTTGTAAGTGGAGATTTGGATGGTTTGAGCAATTTTAAAGATGGAAACAAGACAACTGATAAAATCCAAGTTATGATGTTTGCTATGTTTTATGTGTTTTATTACTGGACACAATGAGAACAATTTCAAACATGGAAAATTTAAATCACTATAAGGTCAAAAGATTGACAGTTTATCCCATGGATGCTAGAATCACCAGGAGGTTATACAAAAAACAGAGACGAGAGAAACTCTTTAAATCAAGTGGCAGTGCTTCAAATTGCCCTGGTGGTGCAGTGTATGGGAATCTGCCTGTAAGTGCAGGGGACACAGATTCTATCTCTGGTCTGGGAGGATACTACAAGCTGCAAAGCAACTGAGCCTGTGCACCAGGGATGCTGAGCACTCACTCTAGACCCCAAGAGCTGCAACGCCTGAAGCCCACGTACCTAGGGCCTGTGGTCCACAACAAGAGAAGCCGCCACATTGAGAAGTCAGAGCACCACAATGAAGAGTACCCGCTGTTTGCCACAGCTAGAGAAAACAGGATGGTCATGAGAGAAACCCTTTGTCCTATGGGTCAGGGAAAGCTGGCTCTGTGGAAAGGCTTCTTTGAGCCCTGGCACATTCACACATAGGATCCACTGCACAACAGAATATGAGTGTGGTGATCTATGGTTATTATTTCCCTGCTAACCAGGATAAAGCTTACAATGGTGGAAACAACATAGTGTTTGGCATTCTATTAACCTTGATTGCAATTTCAGTTCTTGAGATTAAAGTTTACTAAGAGGATTAGGAATAGTGTAAATAGTGTTTGATTCTTGGAGATGTCATTCTGCTCTTTTCCCTTGATAATGACAAACAACAAGAAATATATTTAAGAAATCTGTTCTACATTAATCTTCCAAACCCAAAAAGCTTTTTCTTTTTCTTTGGTAATTTACTGTAATCTTGTGGTCTCTAAATTTTCATGCTGACTGAACTCCAGAAGTGGTTCTTTATAACAAATATCACCATCAAATTACAGAAATGCAGACAAAAGAAATCAAGGTTTGGGGTCTAGACTCTCACTTTTACAGCATCACAGGTAATTATTATTCAGTATATTCAATTAGGCATATTTGGAGGAACTGAGTCCTCAACCTACTGTAGTTCTTAAGACAAATTTTGAAGGCCACATTTCCCTCAGCTTTTGGAGAAACAAATTTATCTGAGTCAACAAATTCTCTTAAAAGAAAGGTAACTATATGAAGTGATGGTATATATTTAGTATGACGATAGTAATCATTTCACTGTGTATATGTATAGCAAAGTATCATATTGTATATCTGAAATATATTGTTTTTATTAAAAATAAGATTTAATGACTACATCATTGAGACAAAATTCTAAATTTTGAAGCAGCTATATATTTCCTTGGCTTCCCTGGTAGCTCAGATGGTAAAGCGTCTGCTTACAATGCGGGAGATCTGGGCTTGATCCCTTGGTCGGGAAGATCCCCTGGAGAAGGGAATGGCAACCCACTCCAGTATGCATGCCTGGAAAATCCCATGGATCAAAGAGCCTGGTGGGCTACAGAACATGGGGTCGCAAAGAGTGGACATGACTGAGCAACTTCACTTCACTTCTTCATATATTTCCTAACTTCTGAATAACTGCTTCCAGTTTTCAACATGTCATAAATGTATATGGGTCACTGATAATGGGAAGCATAATTCATAAAACCATGTAAGAATGTTCTGTTTCTTACAACAAACAATGCATTCTCAGAAAAAATATCACCAACAGCCATAATATGAAGAACCATATTTTAGTCCAAAGAAGTTTAAAAAAATATACAGTCAACAAAAAATTGATATTGTGCTAAATGTGTCAGGATAAGAGCAGTTTCACAGCCATTCAATTATGCAGATATTGTTCATTTCACTCTAAAATCTCTAAAAGTATCAGCTCAAAACTTATTTATCAGGAAGCTAAAATTTGCTCAAAGATAGTCATCTTGTGTACAAAGGTACCTGGAAATTAACTGTTAGAGAGTACATAATCAGGATCACAGAGAATAATAAGTCTTGTATTTATAGAGAAATGAGAATATATAAGCATAAGCTTGGCAGTGAGATTGAGATGTTATCTTCAATCAGGTAGTACTGGGATGGCTGATCCTGAAAGGAGTGTGTGTATTTTCTTTGAAGAGGCCCACTTGTAGGACAGACTGATTGAGCTCAAAATCCAGCTCCACTCTTCTCTGTAATAGAGCTTGTAAGTTAGGCTCAAAATTCTTGACTCTGTCTCTTCTGATCCATCTCACCCATTGTCTTCACCTATTTTCTGTAAAAGACAAAAAAATGGAGATGAAAGCAAGACTACTTCTTCTATCACAAGACTTGAGAAAAAGAGGGCATTGTATTTTAGATCTTGAAAGAATTATTCTCCTTTGAGATGGTGGTACTAAGGACAGAGATAAGTTTTGACACTGAATAAATTCATGCAGTGACCTCCTTGTGAAAAATGTTTTCTTTTTTTCCCCAAAAACTGTTTTTGTTTGTTTTTTTCCTCTATTCTTGATGTAAAAGGCAAATTAAGTCTGCACAAAAATGGTGTAATTTCCATGACATTATTGTTGTTGTTTAGTTGCTATGTTGTATCCAACTCTTTGCAACCCCATGGACTGAAGCACTCCAGACTCCTCTGTCCTTGGGATTTTCCAAGCAAGAATACTAGAGTGGATTGCCATTTCCTTTTCCAGGGGTTCTTCCCTACCCAGGGATCAAACCCATGTCTCCTGCATTGTCAGGCAGATTTTTTACCATTGAGCCACCAGGGAAGCCCTCCAATGAGTTAATTTCAATAATGCAGTGGTCATACACAGTCATGTGGGAATAAAATGGAAGTTTAAAGAGAAGCAATTTTTTTTCCATATTCATTCACTGTTAACTTATGAAGTAGGAGCAGGAGATCAATATGAAGTTTGACTTGACGGCCAGGAATAAAGACTTTAGTGACCCAGGATGAAGCTTACAATGGTGAAGAACATAGAATATAGTGTAATTACTGACAGATTACTGAACGAGGACTGGAAACAAAAGTTTCTCTTTTTGAAATGTAGCAGAGCAGTTATTTTCAAGCAATACTTGAGCATTAGACTGTCCTTGCTAAACCTGAAATTCCTGGACCTTAGATCAATCAAAGAATTTTGACAGAGATTTCCAAGAATTAAAATGTCAACAAGTAATCAAGTTATTGTTAAGCACAAATACAATGGACAGTGGGGAAATTATATGATTTCTTAATAGTTTTTTTATGGAAAAATTAATAGATTTTTATGTTTTTGAGCAAAAACAAACACATTTGTTTTAAAAATTAAATAAACATATAAAGTAATAATATAATATTTACCAGAAGTGGTACTATTTTTGCCTTAGAAAACCTAACATTTTGTAATGACAGCTATTGTTCTTATTTTTGAAATATTAGGAATACTCCTGGATTGGAAAGATCCCCAGCAGAAGGAAATGGCAACCCATTCCAGTACTCTTGCCTGAAAACCTCCATGGACTGTAGCCTGAGGAGCCGGGTAGGCGAGAGTCCATGGAGTTGCAAAGAGTTGGACATGACTGAGCGACTTCACTTTCACTTTACCTTAATGTAGGTTTTTCAATAAATGTAAAAATACTTCTAACTTTAAAAGTTTACTCAATTTAATTACATGCATTACAGAAGTGAGACAATTATAACATCCATTACTGTTATCAAATAGAAAAGAGTGGACACAATTACTCTTTCTTGAATAGAGAGTTTCTCAAGAGATTGGTGACAAAGTTTAGATGAGCAAGATTTGTTAATAGAAAAAGCTGGCCCACACATTCCCACCCTCTTGGCCTGGTTCCCCTCCCAACTTTCAGTTGCCCCAACAACTATTAATACATAACATTTTGTATCTTATCTCTCCAGTTGATAATTCTTGATTTACTATATAGAAGTTATACTTTATATAATTGTTCTGTCAATATGTTGTCCAGTAATTAAGCAACATGCTCCCATGGAAAAAGCCTGAAATAAAATCCTAACTGGTACATTACTAGTGATCTTGAATAACATATGTAGCTATAAGCATGACTTAATTCCAAACTAAAAGTAGTAATAATATAATTTACCTTAAAAGAAACAACAAATCAATATTTGTGGGAAAATATACATATATTTGTGTGATGCTATGTGATATATATGTATATATGCTACTGCTAAGTCGCTTCAGTCATGTGCGACTCTGTGTGACCCCATAGACGGCAGCCCATCAGGCTCCCCCGTCCCTGGGATTCTCCAGGCAAGAACACTGGAGTGGGTTGCCATTTCCTTCTCCAATGCATGAAAGTGAAAAGTGAAAGTGAAGTTGCTCAGTCGTGTGTGACTCTTCGCTATCCCATGGACTGCATCCTACCAGGCTCCTCCGTCCATGGGTTTTCCAGGCAAGAGTACTGGAGTGGGGTGCCATCGCCTTCTCTGTCCAGTTGCCAACTCAGCAATTTTATATGTACATACAAAAATACATATGTATATAATATATATAAATCATATATACATACATATAATAAGTAGTAATGAAATTTTGGAAAAAAATTGCATTGTAAATCATAAGCAACTGATACATATTAGCTCCCTCTTACCCTTTGAACAAAACAAAAAATTGTATAGGCTAGCATGTTAAGGCATGAAGTGGTTCTTAGTTAAACATGTTGATACATTTTGGGGACAAAGATGGTAATGCAAATCTATCAACTATATCAGATTTTTCCAAACTATTAATGTTATGAAAGACCATACTGAATGTATAAAAGATCAAAGGAGACTCGAATTACATAAGTAAATGCAATGCTTGACCTTTCAATGGGTCCCAGATTTAACTGACCAATAAACAAACAAAAACATAAAATAGGTATAAAATATACATGGGGCAAATTTGAAAATGGATTGTATATTAGGTAATATTAGAGTCAGTATTAAATCTCTGGTGCAATAATTGCATCATGATTATATGCCCTGTTCTTCAGCAATACATGCTGAAGTACATAAAGTGTCAGGAAGTACATAAATTGTGCAGATTTCAAGTGGCTAATAAAGGGGAAAGAAAGAAAGAAAGAAAATGAGAAACTGAGAAATTAGAACTGATGGTGTCACCAATTTAATGGACATGATCTTGGGCAAGGAGACGTGAGAGACGTCCAGGAGACGGTGAGAGACAGGGAAGCCTGGTGTGCTACAATCCATGGGGTTATGAACAGTCGGACAAGACTTGGCAACTGAACAACAACAACAACAACAACAAAGATGTTAAAATTTATGAAACATAAATAAAGGGCTTTTCAAATTTTTTAAAAATGGAAAATAATTAAAAAATTTTTAAGATGCACATTTGGGGGTGATTTAGGAAATGATATATTTTAGGGTATAAAATTTAATTTTCTTGATGCATGATCTCTTATTAATTGATTTTTGTTGCTTTCCTAAGCTATAGGTAATGTTTTCCCCAATTTTGCTGTTCTATTAAGATTTTCAACTAAGCATTATCAACTTAAATAAGATACAAGATATGACCTCATATTATAACTCAGAAACATAAAAGAATGCTAAACTAGGAAAGAGGCTTAGTCAAGAGCAGAATTAGGTTGATTTAAATATTAAAAAAAAGTATCTTAAAGATAAAAGTAACTTTCTGTAAATTGAAGGAATTGCAAACATTAAGAGCTGATTTTTAGTGCTTTAATTTGACTTCCTAAACTAAAACCTACAAAAAGAATAGTAAAAAATAAATGTCTGCTGTTTTCAATTACTATTTTTAAAATTTAGTTACAAAAAGAGTTACATCATTTTAAGTTATGAAAATACAGAATGTGTCACTGATTGCCAGTTGTTGTTCAGATCCAGTCTTAGTCACATTTATCTGAAGAGAGAGATTATGATTTTATCAAAGTTGGATGCCTTTCAAAACAATTTTTTTCACTAATTATTTTTGGAATTTTAGGGAGTCAGGAGCAGTTGAATTGACTTATAACGGGATTAAGAATGAGAAAGAAACATCTGCTCCTGCCAACATTGTTATTTTTCATAAGCATCAATTTTATAGAGAGCATTTTTATTTTTATTTCAAAAGAATTTGGCTCTAGCAAATTAAAATATTCTCATTAATAATTTGCAGATATGCTGTCATTGTAGCTGTAACTAATTTTGCAATCATGTAGAAGTATAGAATGGTGGTAAGAAAAAAACTCTGTTCCCAAAAAGAACTGACAAAAAAAACAAACAAACAGGTATAATGATACCAGATGATTGTGTTTCCCTATTACAATGAAAGCTGCATCCAAGTACAAAGTCTCCTTTCTTTTCTTGACACAAAGTTTATAGAATGCTTCTGAGGCACTCAATGAATCATTAGCTCCTATTTTTACATGTACTAATTCAGAAACAATCAGTTGCCATGTTCTGATAATCCAAACTTGCATTTTTTAAGTCATCAACAGGCTCTCAGTGGTAAAGAATCTGCCTGCCAATGCAGGAGACTTAGGTTCCATCCCTTGGGTTGGGAAGATCTCCTGAGGAAGAAAATGGCAACCCACTTCAGCATCTTGCCTGGGAAATCCTATGGACAGAGGAGCCTGGAGGACTACAGTCCATGGGGTCGCAAAAAGTCATACAACTTAGCGACTGAACAACAACAAATAGAATGGTACGGAGAATGTCATGTGAGCCAGGCATTGCAGATTCACATTCCATCTCATTTCAAATTCACGACCTTTCACAAGTTACCTAGATTTTCTATTTCTCATTTTGCTTGTGTAAAAAATAAAATAATAATAATCCATACTACATAAAACTATTGTGTGTCTACAGTTAATAAATGTAAAGCATAAAGACAGCTATGCAAGTACTTATAAAACTATTCATATTTCCATTTTCTTAAAATCTTCTGCACAAATCTAAGCACTTGAGATCTCTCTCTGTCTCTCTCTTCTGCCTTCTCTTCTTCTCTCATTTATAGATACATCTTATCTCTTATCATCTATTTGTTTAGCTCCTCCTTTTGTGAAGTTTCCTCTCATATTACCCAAATAAATGACTATTTTTAGGTTCAAATTTTTTCTCTTAAATTTTAGTTTTTGTCTGTTAAAAAAACAATAAGTATACATTTAAGTAAGAAAAAAATTTTATTCAAATAAACTATTGCAATAGAAGAATGCTCTAACCACAAGATCTGCCATCTCAAAATCAAACTAAAAGACATATTATTATAAGGAAGGGTAGGCAGGGCTGAAAGGAACTTTGTAGGGAAATCTTACAGCAGGTAGCAGGCGAACAGACAGCATTTTTAGGGTTGTTCAAAACGAATTGTTTTCCCTGAAATCAATCTGTTCTCAGTTGAGTTGCCAGATGTTCTGCATCTTAGTTCTTGTTTCAGTTTGGGGGCAAATATGTCTAGGTATATGCAAGGATGAGAAAAGGCTTAGTAAACTATGGTCAAATCTAGTTAGTGTACAGTTAAGAAGACTTACTTATGACCTCTCTCTCCTCTGCTGGACAGTAATCAAAAGGTCCCCACTTCAAAATAAAAGATATGGAATACTGAACTATTGTTCATTGTGATTCAAGAGAAAAATAAGGAGAATGAAGTTCATCACAGAGGAGACAGAGAATAAGAGATAAACATTTGTCAAATAATAAAGTTTACTTATTTGATTCTAAATCACTCAAGGACAATATATCTTCAGAAGTGGATGCAGGAAGTAATGTCAAGATAATACCACTAATAATATTTATTATTATTATATACATATATATATGTTGGTTGCAATTAGTACTGCAACTGGTTGATAGAAGTTATTTTTTCAAGGATACTTATATCCTAGAATATGAAAATGAATAGTAAAATTTTCAGTTACATGACAGCTAAAATCATTTTTCCCCAAAAGTTTTATTTTTTAAATTTATGCAGATTTCTCTTTTAAAATACAGCAAACACTTCATACTCAGTGTTTTCTAACAAGGCAACATTTCTCAAATCATCTTCCATGGAATATAATATGTGTACGAGGTCAATAACTATTGGGTGAAAATGCATTCCATAGATAAATAAGGTTGGTATATATTGGATTATACAGTGTTAAACTGATTTTGTTAATCTAAGGCTCCTCAGAGCTATTCACATAATGTGTGGATCTGATATTAAAAAGAGGAATCATATATAGCATTTCCATAGACTTATGTACCATGGATCATACTTGCCTAAACCTTCTATTTTATCCCACTATCACTTCTGATTAATGAAGATTCTCTAGCTCACTCAAACTAAGGGCTATAACTATAGAAATGAAACTTTCCTTATATTAACTGAATTTGTGGCATATTCCCATCAACCACAGTTTTATTCATATGCATTATGTAATTTGCAGAAATGAATGAAATCACAGATGTGTATAAGAGACAGTATGTACTCATATATTCACACATATAAATAAATTTTAGACTATATGAATACCTAACATATGTTACTAAAGGCATTATAGTTAATGGGAAAGAAAGAATGATTTACTCAGTGATGCTGTGGAAATTTCCTAACTCTGGGAAGAATAAAAATAAAAAAATTAGTGTGAATAAACACATACCAGTTCATGCTGAAAAAGATTTGTTTGAATCCAAAATGAGTTTTTTTACATCTGAATTGGGAAATTAAGAGTGATTTCTATCATCTCTTTTAAGGATTTATTCAATAAAATTTTCTTTAATAATTAAAAGAAATAAAAATTATAATTCATTAATTTTGTGTGAATAAGTAGATAAAACATTTTTAAATTTACTCTTGATTGAATGTGATTACTGAGACTTTGAGAAGGTGAAAATGGAAAAGCTATTCTAAAAATCAGTATTCATAGAACAATCTTAAACACGTTGCTCTGATTCATTGAAATTTTCTAAACTCTGAAATATTTATAGAGACAGGGATAATGTTAAATATCTATTTATGCAAATAAAGATATAGGCAATTATAAAGTATATGTACATATACATATACATACATATTTGTATAGATAAATGATAGATGGCTAGATAGATAAACAACACTTTTTATATGTTTTCCTATATATGTTTTATATGTTTTCAATTTCATGGCTGCAGTCACCACCTACAGTGACTTTGGAGACCAAAAAAATAGTCTGTCACTGTTTCCATTGATTTCCCATCTATTTGCCATGAAGTGATGAAAGTGGATGCTATGATCTTTGTTTTTTGGATGGTGAGTTTTAAGCCAACTTTTTCACTCTCCTCTTTCACCTTCATTAAGAAGCTCTTTAGTTCCTCTTCACTTTCTAACATAAGGGTGATGTCATCAATGCAGAGTACGTCATGTGAAATGCTGTGCTGGATGATGTGCTTGATTACAAGCTGGATTCAAGATTGCCAGGACAAATACCAACAACCTCAGATATGCAGATGACAAAACTTTAATGGCAGAATGTGAAGAGGGACCAAAGAGCCTCTTGTTAAGGGTGAAAAAGAAGAGTGAAAACCTGGCTTAAAACTCAATATTCAGAAGAACTAAGAAGGATGAGATGGCTGGATGGCATCACTGACTCGATGGATGTGAGTCTGAGTGAACTCCGAGAGATGGTAACGAACAGGGAGGCCTGGCGTGCTGCCATTCATGGGGTCGCAAAGAGTCAGACACGACTGAGCGACTGAACTGAACTGAACTGAACTGAACTGAAGATATTGCATCTGGTGCCATTAATTCCTGGCAAATAGAAGGGGAAAAAGTGACACCTTATTTTCTTGGGCTACAGACTCACTGAAGATGGTGACTGCAGCCATGAAATTAAAAGATGCCTGCTCCTTGGAAGAAAATCTATGACAAAAGTGGATAGCATACTAAAAAGCAGAGATATTAGTTTGCCAACAAAGGTGTGTACAGGCAAATCTATGGTTTTTCCAGTAGTCATGTATGGATGTGTGAGTTGGACTATAAAGAAGGCAGAGTGATGAGGAATTGATGCTTTTGAACTGTGGTATTGGAAAAGACTCTTGAGAGTCCCTTGGACTGCAAGAGATCACATCAGTCGATCTTAAAGGATATCAGCCCTGAATATTCATTGGAAGGACTCATGCTGAAGCTGAAACTCTGATACTTTGACCACCTGATGTGAAGAGTGGACTCAGAGAAGATCCTGATGCTGGGAAAGATAGAAGGCAAAAGGAGAAGCGGGCAGCCAGGATGAGTTGGTTAGACAGTATTACCAAATCAATGGAAATGAATTTGAGTGAACACCAGGAGACTGAAAGATAGGAAAGCCTGGTATACTGTAGTCAATAGGGTCATGAAGAATCAGACAGAACTCAGCAACTGAACAACAACAACAACAACTGGGAACATTTTAATAGTTTTTAATCCCTGTTTATTTGCATACTTTAAAATATCTTATCAATTCCCTGAATTTAGAATGATTGACAATATGTTTTGTTTACAATTTCTGCTTTCTTTGCTAGTTGTTTTGTTTTTACTCAGTAATTTTTATTCATAGTGGCTGAACAAAAATTGCAATTGATAATAACAAGATTAGCACAATGAAATACAGCAAACACTTCATACTCAGTGTTTTCTAACAAGGCAACATTTCTCAAATCATCTTCCATGGAATATAATATGTGTACGAGGTCAATAACTATTGGGTGAAAATGCATTCCATAGATAAATAAGGTTGGTATATATTGGATTATACAGTGTTAAACTGATTTTGTTAATCTAAGGCTCCTCAGAGCTATTCACATAATGTGTGGATCTGATATTAAAAAGAGGAATCATATATAGCATTTCCATAGACTTATGTACCATGGATCATACTTGCCTAAACCTTCTATTTTATCCCACTATCACTTCTGATTAATGAAGATTCTCTAGCTCACTCAAACTAAGGGCTATAACTATAGAAATGAAACTTTCCTTATATTAACTGAATTTGTGGCATATTCCCATCAACCACAGTTTTATACTGTCTCTTATACACATCTCTCTTGAGAGTCCCTTGGACTGCAAGGAGATCCAACCAGTCCATTCTGAAGGAGATCAACCCTGGGATTTCTTTGGAAGGAATGATGCTAAAGCTGAAACTCCAGTACTTTGGCCATCTCATGCGAAGAGTTGACTCATTGGAAAAGACTCTGATGCTGGGAGGGATTGGGGGCAGGAGGAGAAGGGGACGACCGAGGATGAGATGGCTGGATGGCATCACTGACTCGATGGATGTGAGTCTGAGTGAACTCCGAGAGATGGTAACGAACAGGGAGGCCTGGCGTGCTGCCATTCATGGGGTCGCAAAGAGTCAGACACGACTGAGCGACTGAACTGAACTGAACTGAACTGAACTGAAGATATTGCATCTGGTGCCATTAATTCCTGGCAAATAGAAGGGGAAAAAGTGACACCTTATTTTCTTGGGCTACAGACTCACTGAAGATGGTGACTGCAGCCATGAAATTAAAAGATGCCTGCTCCTTGGAAGAAAATCTATGACAAAAGTGGATAGCATACTAAAAAGCAGAGATATTAGTTTGCCAACAAAGGTGTGTACAGGCAAATCTATGGTTTTTCCAGTAGTCATGTATGGATGTGTGAGTTGGACCATAAAGAAGGCAGAGTGATGAGGAATTGATGCTTTTGAACTGTGGTATTGGAAAAGACTCTTGAGAGTCCCTTGGACTGCAAGAGATCACATCAGTCGATCTTAAAGGATATCAGCCCTGAATATTCATTGGAAGGACTCATGCTGAAGCTGAAACTCTGATACTTTGACCACCTGATGTGAAGAGTGGACTCAGAGAAGATCCTGATGCTGGGAAAGATAGAAGGCAAAAGGAGAAGCGGGCAGCCAGGATGAGTTGGTTAGACAGTATTACCAAATCAATGGAAATGAATTTGAGTGAACACCAGGAGACTGAAAGATAGGAAAGCCTGGTATACTGTAGTCAATAGGGTCATGAAGAATCAGACAGAACTCAGCAACTGAACAACAACAACAACAACTGGGAACATTTTAATAGTTTTTAATCCCTGTTTATTTGCATACTTTAAAATATCTTATCAATTCCCTGAATTTAGAATGATTGACAATATGTTTTGTTTACAATTTCTGCTTTCTTTGCTAGTTGTTTTGTTTTTACTCAGTAATTTTTATTCATAGTGGCTGAACAAAAATTGCAATTGATAATAACAAGATTAGCACAATGAAATACAGCAAACACTTCATACTCAGTGTTTTCTAACAAGGCAACATTTCTCAAATCATCTTCCATGGAATATAATATGTGTACGAGGTCAATAACTATTGGGTGAAAATGCATTCCATAGATAAATAAGGTTGGTATATATTGGATTATACAGTGTTAAACTGATTTTGTTAATCTAAGGCTCCTCAGAGCTATTCACATAATGTGTGGATCTGATATTAAAAAGAGGAATCATATATAGCATTTCCATAGACTTATGTACCATGGATCATACTTGCCTAAACCTTCTATTTTATCCCACTATCACTTCTGATTAATGAAGATTCTCTAGCTCACTCAAACTAAGGGCTATAACTATAGAAATGAAACTTTCCTTATATTAACTGAATTTGTGGCATATTCCCATCAACCACAGTTTTATTCATATGCATTATGTAATTTGCAGAAATGAATGAAATCACTATGAATTAAAATATTTTAAGCACCATTAAAAGGAAAACCATAAAGTCACCCAGTCATGTCTGACTCTTTGCAACCCCATGGGCTGTGACCGCTAGGTTTCTTTGTCCATGAGATTCTCTAGGCAATTATACTGGAATGGGTTGCCATGTGGTCCTACAGGGGATCTTCCCAACCAAGGATTGAACCTGCATCTTCTGAGTCTCCTGTGTTAGCAGGTGGATATTTTACTGTCTGAGCCATTAAGGAAGCCCTTTAAGCCCCCTAGGTCTCAGAAAAATTTATCTTTCATTTCTGCTGCAGATATTTCTGACTCATGAAGTATAAGAGAGTATCTATTGAGTCCTTTTCTTATATAGAAAAATGGGCCCCCAAACAGGTACTTCTAGTAATAAATATAAATTTAGTCTTGAAATTTTCCCATACAAAACAATTATAATGTTACTGAAAATTGACTTGACAAGTACTAAGGTTTTTTTTTTTTTCAGTTTTTCAGAGGATGTCTATGTAGATCCTTATTTCCTAGGTAAAATCTTTAAAGTGTATAGACAAATAGTTTGCTTAATGTTAAATCTGATTTATGTTAATTTTTTAAAAAATAGTCCTTGTGTTTGAGTACATTTGTTTCTCTTTTTTGCACATATAGTTTTTAAATGTTAGATTAGTTTTTTAAAAAACTGCAAGTGTGGTTGCAAGTGTAGTAAATTTTCTTCCCAAAAATACTTCATCCAGTTCCCTAATTATTAAAATCTTACATTATTATGAGTCATTTATCTCAATTAGTAAAGCAATATTAATAGATCATTGCCAACTAAAAATCAAACCCTTTGACATGCCCCCATTAAGGCTGATGGTATGTTGTTTTTAATACAAAATATGTTTTAATTTCTGTAACTATGAACTGTTTCAGGTTCATGTGGTATATTTCCTGCCCAGTGTTCCATTTGATTTTGAAATGATATTCATTTGCATTATTCTAAAAAGTTGTTGGCAGTTCTTAAAGAGGAGAGAGTTTGTATTCAGCTTGAATTTGCCCCTGAGAGTATCCCTTGTCTTCTCTTTAACTTTGCTTTAAAAGGATATGAACCCAAGTCATCTGATAACATTCATATTAATGGGAAAAGGTGTTGCAGTTTTTACCTATTTCTGTCCACTGCTAAACAGAAAACATGTCTGTCAGGAACTAGAAAGGAAGATTTGGGTTTATTCTGAGAAAACTAACCACTCTGACAGCTTTACTCCTATAGTACCTACAGAGGTTTGCAGTATATCTGAATTTGAAAGGAAAAAAAATCCCAGAATGTTAAGCTATATTTGCAAAATGTGATTCCCACAGATGTCAAAAATACTGTCTCTCTAATTTTACCTTCATTATGAAATGCCTTCGGGCTCAGGCTGTGTAACTTTTCTATGAAGCACTTAATCTCTACCCAGGCCCCTTAGGAAGATGTAATAGCAATCAGTAAATAACAGTGCAGAAGCTGTTGATTACTATTGAATAAACTAAAATGCTTTCCATACATTGCAAACTAAAAATGGATCACTCTCATCACTATCTTTTTTTAATGACATTTTAAAGTCTAAGGGCCTTATTAATCAATGGTTTATGTGATGTTTCCAAAGATATGCATGTATCTTGCTTAGAAAACAGAAGAGAGGCAGATATAATGAGACTCTTCTGAGGAAATTAAATTAAATCAGTATTCATAAACATTAGGTACTTGATAGAGAATAAGAAAAAAAGGAAGAATACTAAAAAATTAAGAAATAATGGGGAAAAGAGACTGGAAGAAAAGGAAACGATTATTAGACAACAATGACAGATCCTTTGATGGTTAGTTTCTCAAAACTATTTTTAATAGGCATGTTACCTTTTTACATTAAAAAATGGTGATTTTAAAAAAAAAAAAAAAAATTACTTGTTCATGTCCTCATAAGCAGTATGGTTAAGGCCAAGTGTTGAAACCATGCCTATTTGGCTCCAGAATTTCTGCTTTGCTCACTCTACAGAAAAACCCTGACATATTGGCAATTTGATAACATTTTAAACATAACGATGGCATTTAGTTGTTATTTGCAAAGGAGGAAGTTTAGATTTTTGCTTTTAGTTTATATTCCATATGGCTTTATCAAAATTATGAATGTACTTATAGAAAAATTTTAAAGACAATTTTAATATACTGAGTAAAACCAAAAGATGAATATTTATTGAAATATTACATTTATGGGGCTTCCCAGGCAGAGTTAGTGGAAAAGAATCCACATATCCATGCAGGAGACATAAGAGACTTTGGTTCTGTCCTTGAGTAGGAAGATTCCCTGGAGGAGGAAATGGCAACAACTCCAGTATTCTTGCCTTGAGAATCTTGTGGACAGAGGAGCCTAGTATGCTTGCTATTGACAATGAGGTCTCAAAGAATTGGAAATCTCTAAGCACACATATATACAGTGTTTACATTCTTAAACGTTTTTATGGAGGAATAGACAGATATTAAATGGCACATATTTATGCTATACAATTTGAAAAGTTTTGAAATTTTGATCACTCATGAAATCATCATCACAATCAAGATGCTGAGCACATCTACTTATGTTGTTCTCATCAGTATCACCATTCAAGTTAAATATGAGTCATCCAGTTTTCTTCTCTCATCCTCCTTAGTTTTAACCTCCATCAAATGGCCATTTAATTCCAACACAAGTAAATTTTAAAAAGTTTTATCTGATTGAAAAGGTGTCATTTGGTGGGATTTTCTTTAAAAAGGATTATATCCAAGAAGTAAATGCTTTTTATTTCAAGAGACCTTTCCTTTGTGCTTATGCCTGCATTTATACTTTTAAAGCTTTATGCTTACTTAGTGTTTTTAAGGATTATTCAATTTCAAAATCATCCTGCTCAGAATTTTCAAGGTATCCCAATGATTTTCCAGCAATTTCTGCTGCTACTAAGAAATGTGTATGCAACCTTCCTCTTACAACCTCTTTAATTTTGGAAAAAGCTTTTCTTAAAAAGACATAAATTAAATCTTTATCTCTGGCAAAGTATCATATATTGTTCATTGCATTGTCTGTTTGAGATTTTGTGAGTCAGGTATTGGGAATTAAGTGATTTATTTTCTATGCCTCTTTTCTGACTTTTCTATATTTGTTTCATGCTCAAGAACCTTCTAAGTAATCCTTTAGTTACAAGCACTCCATTTAGCATGTCTGTTGAAACTTTTAAGCTTCCCAGGTGGCTCAATGGTATAGAATCATTCTGCCAATGCAGGAGGCATAGGAGACATGGATATGATCCTGGGGTCAAAAAGATCCCCTGGAGGAAGAAATGGCAACCCACTCCAGTATCCTTGCCTGGAAAATGCCATTGACAAAGGAACCTGGCAGGCTACAGTACATGTGGTTTCAAGGAGTTGAGCACGACTGAGCATGCACATACATTAAAACTTTCATCCCTGATTTGTGTTGTTTTAGTATTATCATGATGTGAGAGTTGGACTATAAAGAAAGCTCCAGGCCAAAGAATTGATGCTTTTGAACTGTGGTGTTGGAGAAAAGACTCTTGAGAGTCCCTTGGACTGCAAGGAGATCCAACCAGTCCATCCTAAAGGAAATCAGTCCTGAATATTCATCGGAGGGACTGATGATGAGGCTTAAACTCCAATATTTGGCCACCTGATGTGAAGAACTAATGCACTGGAAAAGACCTTGATGCTGGGAAATATTTAAAGCAGGAGGAGAAGGGGACAACAGAGGATGAGATGGTTGAATGGCATCACCAACACAATGGACGTGAGTTTGAGTAAGCCCCAGGTGTTGGTGATGGACAGAAAAGCCTGGTGTGCTGCAGTCCATGGGGTCACAAAGAGTCAGACACAACTGAGCAACTGAACTTAACTGAATATTATCAAATATATCCAACAATACTAAGTATTTTATCACTTCCTCTGAGGTAGTGTTTCTTTTTGTTCATTTTCACACTAGTGTGGTATACGGCATTTGAAAAATGTCACTTAATACAATATTTGATTTTTGTTAGTAGTACACAGTTAAAATTAAATTTTTAACTTAAAAAAAAAATCCAAGCCTCCATTGTATCTCCTCAAGGTTGTTGTTGTTCAGTTGCTAAGTCATGTCTGATTTTTTTGCAACGCCATGAAATGCAGCCTGCCAGGTTTCCCTGTAAACTCATGTCTGTTGAATAGGTGATGCCATCCAACCATCTCATTCTCTGTTGCCCCTGTTCTCCTCTTGCCATCAATCCTTTCCAGCATCAGAGTCATCTTGAATGAGTCAGCTCTTTGCATCAGGTATCCTAAGTATTGGAGCTTCAGCTTCAGTATCAGTTCTTTCAAAGAGTATTCAGTGTTGATCTCCTTCAGGTTACTGAATGAATTTCCTGTGGCAATAAGATTTTTCTATATAACATATGAAATACAATTTATAAATAGTAACATTTGAAGCACACATTAAGCATTTTTTAAAATGGAGATATTTTAATAGAGACACATTGAAAATTGATTTAAAATTTGCAAATCCTGTTTATGTGATACCTTTAGAAACTATAGAGCATATAGGTTTCTCACAATAACCTAAAGAACAACTTGTGATTTGGATCCTCAGGACTGAATGTGCTACAAAGCTTCTTTTCCCGATGCTGGTATGTTTAATCTTCCTTATGATTGAGGTTTTTTAGCAATATTTTGACACTTACTTAAACTTATGGTGGAGGTTTTCTTCTTTTCTTTAAAAAATTGAATAATAAATGTTTCTCCAAGATTTTTATTTCTTACATAACTAAACCAGTCATCAACCAACCACATGAAAAGAACCAATGCAAATGTTGGAAGGTTTTTGTTCTGTTTTCTAAATTATAGATGTATTTTTTCTAATGTAATGATATTGTGTTTTATGAAGCATATATTGCTAGTTTTTATAAAACTAATATTTAAAAATGGGTAAATATAAGCATCTGTGTATGTGTATTCTTGCATTCTGTGTCATTTTCAATAAGTTATTTGAAAGTTAGGCTTCATTTAAAATATTCAAAAAAATTGAAGCTAATACATTTCAAATCTGGTATATCGAGAATGGAGCTTCCCTGGGTTGGAAAGATTCCCTGGAGGAGGAAATGACAACCCACTCCAATATTCCTCCCTGGAAAATTCCATGGACAGAAAAGCATGACAGGCTATTGTCAATGGGGTCACAAAGAATCAGACACAACTCAGCAACTTAGCCTGCACACACATATAAGGAACAGCTAATATATGATTATCAAAGCTTTCAATGGTATTTGTTATACATCATGGTGCACTAAAATAAGTGTTCTGTGAACTGTTGCTTTCAGTAAGTTGCTGTAAACTCTGTTGATATGTTCTTCTAATTAAGAAAAGGAATAATGAGAACTTGCCTTATGCATTCATTAGATTGTCCCTTGAAGAAAATTTAGGTCCTAGGTACTTCTAATATTTGCTGTATCTTAACTTTAAACTCAGCTACTTAATCTGAAAATGTATTGCTATTCCACTTAAAATTTTAAATTGAAATGAAAATTTTAAAATTTCCTTGGAATGATACTAAAGTTTGGAAATTTACTGTGAATTAACATTGCCTTTAACTACCTGAGGAGAAGGCAATGGCAACCCATTCCAGTTTGCCTGGAAAATCCCATGGACGGAGGAGCCTGGTAGGCTGCAGTCCATGGGATCGCTGAGTCGGACACGACTGAACGACTTCCCTTTCACTTTTCCTTTCATGAACTGGAGAAGGAAATGGCAACCCACTCCAGTGTTCTTGCCTGGAGAATCCCAGGGATGGGGGAGCCTGGTGGGCTGCCGTCTATGGGGTTGCACAGAGTCGGACATGACTGCAGCAACTTGGCAGCTAACCACCTGAAGTTTGTTTCAAATTTTCCCTTTTAGTTACAGCTGTTGGGAAGGCTTGCTCCAATGCCTACAACACAGCTATACAGACATACAACACAGCTACACAGACATTCAGAACTCTACTGTTCTCAGTGTGTAGGAAAGTGTAGGTGTCCTGTCATTGCTGTCAGAGAATTCCTTGTTTCTCTGTACAACAGACTGTTCCCTAGGCTTTTAGGGGGTAGTGTTTCAACACAATTAAAAAGGAAGAAAGCATTCCTTTCTCAAATATTATATTTTCTTATATAATTGTATGTCCAACCTCCATGACCTGTTTCTGATACCAAATCACATATAGCTTTCCTCAAAGTTCTTTGCTTTATGAAGACCCATAGTCTATCACATCACTCTTCTCTCATTGATACTGCTAGATTGTGTGTTTTACCCCCTGCACAAATTTAAAAAGTAAGATTTTATACATAGAGATGATTTTGAGTAGCATAGTCAGTTTAGCAGGAACAATAAAACTGAATCAAATAATTGGAGTCTGGATTCATAGATTCATATGCCTCCTGACCATCTAATCACCAGATGCATTATTAGTATTCCATTGTAGTCCTAAAGAATTACCATGTATTTATTTGAACAACACAAATATATTCTCACAAATCTGTAGTTCAAAAGTCTAGGTTGACTTCAGCTGGTTATTAATCTTTAAGTTCCACAATGCCAAAACCAAGGTGTCAAGTAGCTGAGGCATTATCATCTATTTCTGAAAAGAATTCAGTCCCAAATTCACTCAGGTTGTCAGCAAAATGCAGCTGGTTTTGGAACTAGAGCTGACATGTGCCTCTCTTTGCTGATGGTCAGTGAGTGGCTTTAGAGGCTTCTTTCTCAGGTTCTTGCATATAGGATCCCACAGCACAGAGCCAGGGACAGTATATGGAATCTTTCTCACCCTTAGAATGTCTCTGGTCTTTTCTTCTACTATGCATACTTTAAAGACTCTTCTATTTTCTCTTCTACTTTAAAGACTCATTTGATTACACGAAGCTCACCTGCAAAATCTAGAATAATCTCAGTTTTAAGATCAGTTTATTAGTAGCCTTACTTACACTTGCAAATTCTTTTATGGTTTTATATAGATTAGTTTTAGACAGAATAATGAAAGGACTATACCTTAGGGATATAGCTTTATAATTCTTCCTGGCACACCAGTCTTTGAATGTTTTACTTTTTCTTCATTATAAAGCACCACAATCCTGGGCCCAAATATTAATGGACAGAAATCCCGAGAAGTGGCAGTGAACTCTGAATAGGCCTTAAGTAGCATTAGATCTTATAAAGGTATTTTGGGGGGTTAAGAGCTATAAAGTATTATTTTTAAGAAAAAGTTAATATTTAGTTAACATTATTTTGTAAATTACATGTGACTATATTGATATTATCTGCTCTTTGTACCCCAAAACACCTGGCAAAGTAGATCATATATGTAATTGCATTATACCCATCTCTATTCAATAATTATAACCACCCACAAAGCCTTAGAGACATGTAATCTCGCACCATCTGTTGCTATGGTTAGTTGTCATTTGGAATTTAGTCCAAACACCAAAATCTGATGTCAAGCGACTTAGCAATTCTTAATTCTTCCTCCCTAAACTTCTCTGATTTTTATAGAACAAAGCATTATTCTGGTGTATTTGGTGTGATCTCTGGGTATGAATATGACTTGAAATTATGAAAACTATATACTGGGCCAATTACAGGGAATATGATATCACTACCATCCTCTTACTTAAAAGCAAAAATGCATATAAAACATTATTTCCTTAAACTTGGGTTTAAGAAAAACTTTTTAAACTTCAAATTAATGGAAGAATTCATATATTTAAAAACTATATTTTAACCATCATAAAAATGTATTTTAAATTAAAAATAACCAAAACCAAGAGAAAACTTCAAGCTTCTCTGGTGGCTCAGATGGTAAAGTATCTGCCTGCAATGAAGGAGACCCAGGTTTGATCCCTGGGTCAGGGGAAGATCTCCTGGAGAAAGGAATGGCAACACCCTCCAGTATTTTTGCCTGGAGAATTCCAGGGACAGAGGAATTTGGTGGGTTACAGTCCATTGGGTTGCAAAGAGTCTGACACAACTGAGGAACTAATAGTCACTCATGTAACAAATAGTTCCAAAATTTAGTGGCTTAGAACACATTTAAGAAGGGTAAAATGGGAAATGCATCAAAAGAATTTAGTTAAATTTATAATAACTGAAAAATTATTAATCCCTTTGAAGTAATAAATCTCATAATTCCAAATGGGAACTAGATTATTAAGGATAATTTTATAATAAGAAATGAATTAATATGTTGATTCAATGTGTATAAGAGACAGGATATTAACAATAGTTGACAACCATAATATTTGCTTGAAATTTCTTATGCAAGAATATAATTTTAATTCAGTATATGTTCCAAAAAACAAAAGAGAAGAAATACTTTTATAAGTCATTTATAATAAACAATTGGGATTAGCTGGTAGCTCAAATGGTAAAGAGTCTGTTTGCAATACAGGAGACCCAGAGTCAAACCCTAGGTCAGGAAGATCCCTTGGAGAAGGAAATGGTAACCCACTCCAGTATTCTTGCCTGATCCCATGAATGGAGGAGCCTGTCAGGCTCCATGGAGTCCATGGGGTCACACAGAGTCAGACACTACTTGAGTGACTTCACTTTCATAATAAGTAATTAAGTACATTTAAGAAAGATTTGTTTTCTAAGGCCAAGGGTATGGTTATATTTTAAATTATGAGAATACTTTTCTTAGAATAAACATGAAAAGTTTCAAAATAAAACTCTCATTTATCCTTTAAAAATGTATGCATCTGCTGTAACTTACTCTATGAAGCCAGCATTACCCTGATATCAAAAGCAGACATGGACATTACAAAAAAGGTGAACAGCAGACAAATATCTCTCATAAATATAGATGCAAAAATCCTCTCCACAGATGAATGAATGAAGAAAATGCAGTGTATATATTATACATTGGAATGTTATTCAGCCGTAAAAATATGGAAATCTTGCCATTTGCGACAACATGAATGGACCTTAAGGACATTATGCTATGTGAAATGAGACAGACAGGGAAAGATAAATGCTGTGTGATTCAGAACCAAAAAACTAACTCATAAATACAAATATAAGATTGGTAATTGCCAGGGGTAGGAGATAGAAGATAAGTGAAATGGATGAAGGTGATAAAAAGGTACAAGCTTCTAGTTACAAAATAAATAAATCCTGGGATGTAATGTACAACACAGAGAGTAATACTGTATTATATATTTCAAAATTTTAAGAAAGAAATTTTTTAATTTTCATTTTAAATGGAATATAGTTGATTGACAATGTTGTGTTTATTTCAGGTGTACAGTACAGTGATTCAGTTATACATATATATGCATCTACTATTTTTCAAATTCTTTTCCATTTAGGTTATTGTAGAATATTGAGCAGCATTCTCTGTGCTATATAGTAACTTCTTGTTGGTTATCTATTTTAGATATAGCAGTGTGTAAATGTTAAAAGTTCTTGTCACAAGAAGAACAGCATGTGTAACTATGTGTGGTGATGGATGAAAACTAGATTTATTGTGGTAACTATTTCCCAAAACAAACAAATATGGAATAATAGTTTTGCACACCTGAGACTATTATATATCAATTATATCTCATTTTTTAAGGTAATAAACCTAAAATCTGTACAGTGTTTCATTTAAAAGCACTGCCAAACTGTCCAGCTATAGAAGAATGATTGTAGTTCATAACTGGGAACGCCAAGAGTCTATTTGAAAAAACACAAATGAATGGAAATGTTTCTTTCTCTTGGGTCCAAGAAAAGCTTGTAGAGTATAATTGTCTCAGCAAGATTATCTCCATATGCCAATGTCAAATATGCACAGTTTAGTTCAGTTCATTTCAGTCGCTCAGTCATGTCCGACTCTTTGCGACCCCATCAATCACAGCACGCCAGGCCTCCCTGTTCATCACCATCTCTCGGAGTTCACTCAGACTCACGTCCATCGAGTCAGTGATGCCATCCAGCCATCCCATCCTCGGTTGTCCCCTTCTCCTCCTGCCCCCAATCCCTCCCAGCATCAGAGTCTTTTCCAATGAGTCAACTCTTCGCATGAGGTGGCCAAAGTACTGGAGTTTCAGCTTCAGCATCATTCCTTCCAAAGAAATCCCAGGGCTGATCTCCTTCAGAATGGACTGGTTGGATCTCCTTGCAGTCCAAGGGACTCTCAAGAGTCTTCTTCAACACCACAGTTCAAAAGCATCAATTCTTCGGTGATCAGCCTTCTTCACAGTCCA